>CM059432.1:137538042-137793042 GCA_030390025.1 Squalus acanthias | reverse complement strand
GGCTTTTTTTTTAAACCACCGCCATCAACGGTAAGAAGAAAGAAAGAAAGAAAATAAATCCACCCCTTCCTCCTCCTCCTCCTCCTCTTCTCTTCCTTTTTACACTCTCGAAGCAAAGAGCCCGCTCTCCTTCTCTGGAGATTTCAATCAGTGAGTGAGCGATGGCTGGCTTTTAACTATCATAAAAATGGCCGCGTCTACAAACTAGAGAGAGAAAGAAAGAAAGAATCTCCATAGAAAATAATCAGAGGGCTGGGTGCTGCTTTTGGGTGGGGGAGAGATGCTGCATTGCCTGTTGAGGCCTTTATAGACTCTCTCTCTCACTCACTCACTTTGAAAACAACCAGGGAGATGCTGCATTGCCTGTTGAGGCCTTTATAGACTCACACACTCTCTCTCTCTCTCTCACTCACTTTGAAAACAACCATTTTACCGACCCGCCACTGTTGTAAACTTTTACTGAGAATGGTGTTTTTGTGTGGTGGTGGTGGTGGTGATATTTTCTCGCCCTTCTAAGTTTTGTTGCCCAGCAAGTTGGTGACCATTTGCAGTTCTGTCTGTCTCTTGTGTGCCTTCCCGTGGAGAAATTGGCAGCAAATAAACCCAACAAAAGTTAGGGGAGGGGGCAAAATGGCGAGGCTTTTCTTAGGAAACTTGCATTTTTTTAAGATGCGCCTTCTCTAGATTTTATTAACTGTGTGAAAGTTTTTTTTAAACCCCCCCCCCCCCCCCCCCTGTAGTCCATGTCTAATAATTAAATGTCCATGGTATATAAAGGCCCGGGCAGTGTATGGCTTGTATTTGTGGACTCTCAAATTAGAGAGAGCTATGTGTAATTTAAAAAAAAATAAAAGTCAACACTAATTATGTTAAATCTGTGATGTGTGCCGAATGGAACTGTTTTAGTTGATTCTTCTGTACCTGGATTTGTTCATGTATTACAGGAAGAACCGAGGTTTCACTTGACTTGGTTGGAACACGTCAAACCTATCTGTCATTAACAAATAGATGAAGCTAAGCTTATGTCTTGTGTATTTAAACTTGATTCTGACATTCTTTAAAATTGCTCCGCCTATCCTTACAATTTCTTGTGTATGAGACTAATTTAAGGGAGGGGGGGGGAAAGGAGCGAGTGCCCCCACCCAATTGTCTTACTACTATTTTTTTGTTTCTAAGGGGAAGATTGGATTTGAAACCTGTCTTTGTGTTATTTTATGGTGGGATTAACATTTAATATAAAACAGAAAATGCTGGAAATACTCAGCAGGTCAGGCAGTATCTGTGGAGAGAGAAACAGTTAACGGCCCAAAATTTGCGATCGGAGGCTTCCCGCGGGTGGACGCCTCCAACCTGTACAAAATCTACGCATTTATCTGGTGGCCGGGAGGTATGGAGGCTTGCGATCCTGGGCCTCTCCGGGTACGCGCGGGCAGAGGCCCACGTATCCTAGGGGTGCATGTGGTTCGCAAGCACCCCAGGATCCCGTGGACCGGCCCAACCAATAAAAGAAGGGAATCCCCATTCATACTTATGGGAGTTCTGTACGTACGGAACTCCCATAAGTATGAATGGGGATCACTTAAAAAAATACACGAACACATGAAATAAAATTTAAAAATTACATATTTAAAATGAATTAAAATGCCGTTTAATTAAATATTTTAAACGAAAATGTAATTTTTTGGGAAAAAAATGTATATGTTTTAACGGGGCTAAAAATAAACTTACCTTATTGGACAGGGTTTTTAATGTATAAATGAGTGATAAAATTTTATTTTGCTATTTTTTAAAACTCTTATGCTGGTAACAGCAGGCGTAAGAATTTCACAGGCATTCAGCGGGCAACTCTCCACCCGCATAGGCCCATCTGGGGATGCGAAGATTCTTGACCGATTGCAAGTTCTGGGTTTTAGCGCATGCACTTCGCATGCCTAAAACCGGAACTTGCACGGCCCCTACGCAAAATACGGCCCAACATTTCAGGTCGTTGACCTTTCATCAGAAGGTTAATGACCTGAAATGTTATGTTTCTCTCTCTCCACAGAAACTGCCTGACCTGCTGAGTATTTCCAGCATTTTCTGTTTTTATTTCAGATCTCCAGCTTTTGCATTAACATTTGATATGTTTGCATTACTATTGTGTAATGAGTTCTTAAACCTGGAGTGGTAAAAATACTGGAATTATTCAGGAGACCATTGGATACTGTGAAGGGAGCCATTAGTTTTTATGACCTGATGGTCTCTTAATCTGTACTTTGTGGGTGTTTGTAAATTACAAATGACTGTTATAATAAAATTATTAATTTTTTTGGGTGGGGGTCTTTTCCTGTGCTCACATTTCTATGATAGAATAACTCTTAAGAGGTACTTTCCTTCACGCTGGCAGTGTCTTCTCGGACTTCTTCCAAGGCCGATAAATTAGCCATAAGCATTAGTATTGCCAGGTGCTGTTGTGGCACTTAAAAAAAGTCAGCTTTCAACAAGTGAGTGCATAATGTTTTTTCACCGCTTATTTAATAAGAATGCTCTGTAAATGATCATGTTCATTTCACAGTTCTTTGCTGCAGAATACTTATGATTTTAAATTTAAAAGTAAAATCAGTGCAGGCATTACCTTCAGCAAGGCACAAATGAACTGCTGAGATTGAACAGGCTGGGGCCAAGATTGAGGGGTGAACTGATAGTGGTCTTTAAGATTATGAAAAGCTTTGCTAGGTTAGACAGAGAGAAGATGTTTCTTACTTGTGGGGGGAGACCAGGACAAGGGGCCATAAATATAAGATAGTCACTAATAAATCTGATAGGGAATTCAGACAAAACTTCTTTACCCAGAGAGTGGTTAGAATGTGGAATGTGCTGCCACAAGGTGTAGCTGAGGCAACTGGCATAGCATTTAAGGGGAAGCTAGATAAACACATGAGGGAGAAAGGAATAGAAGGATATGTTGATGGGGTTCGATGAAGAAGGGTGGGAGGAGGCTCGTGTGAAGCATAAACATCGCGGTGTATGGGCCGTATGGCCTGCTTCTGTGCTGTAAATACTATGCGATACTATGTAATACCTCCTCTATGTTTTCATAGTCATTAAAAGACCTGCAGTGGTATGGATATGTATAAGCTTAGATTATATAAATTGCTCTATTTCCAGTTCCTATGTTTGCATTTAATGTACTTGCGTGTGGATTCACCAAAGGAGATAATGTATTAGACTGGTAATGATGCACTGCTGAGTATCAAAGCTCTGTTACAATTATAGCAGTAATGAGAACTTCTGATGAAGTAATTATAAACTCTTCTCCTTCCTCACATCAATCCGGCTTCTTTTCTGTCTACACAATATTTTGGGATGAGTTGCTTCACTAAGACAGGCAAGCTCAAATAGACCATAATTGTATTTTTCAGAATATATATAATTTTTTAATCAGAAAATGGAATCCTGTGTATTTGTATTGACCTAGCGCCATGGAAGCATTTCTTTGAATCGTACATTTTAAATATATGTAAAAGAGTTACAATTCTTTCCATTGGTCGATGATTTGGTAACAAGGGGGCATAAGCCTGGTACTCACAATCATAGAGAGGAGATTGAATTTTTCTCATGCAAAGGGTTGTTATATTGGGCCAAAAATTGCGGTCGGAGGCGTACCTCCGAAGTATGCCTCCGACCCGCGAAAGGAATACTCACCTACCTGATGGCAGCGAGGCTGTGAAAACTTGTGGTCTGACGCTGCGAGGCGGAGGGCAGCGTAATGGTCCACGGACCCCAGGGACGCAGGCGGCGCAGAGCGTACCTGGGATCACGTGGCTCTCGTCCTCCAATCACAAAACAGAATTCAATTTTAATCATTTCCAAAAGGAATCCCGTAATGAGATGTAATGCAATCCTGAAATCTGATCTAATTACATTTCACAGAATTGGAATTTAATTCCTAATTAGCTTCATTCCACCAATCTCAGTAAAAAATTAATTTTTTGATAATTTTTGACATTAAAACTCTAATCCGAGCCAATATTTGCAGAAACTCATTTGATACAGTGTATGATTTCCGAGATAAAAATATTTCAGTCATGCCTGAGGTATCCCCTTACGCTGACAGGCCTGTTTGCATCAACCGTAACATTTCCATGCGCAACTGCTGGCCAGTCGGTGGACAAGTAGCCCAACTCTGCGCCAGCAATTGCTTTTTCTTGTTCCATGTGGGTGGCCTGTCAACGCGTATGTTGACAGACCGCAAGTTCTGAATTTTGCACATGCAGAAATCCTGAACTTCAGGATTTGGTGCATGCGCAAGCACGTGTAGAAATCCCAAAGTTGCGGTCTGTCAATGACAGCTCTGAAACTGGCTGCGCATTGCCCCCAACCCACGGAATCGGCAATCAATGAAATCTCGTAAATCATTGAAACAGACGAAAACTTTGACTCTTCTGCAGTAAGTCCACTGTTAAATTCCTCCCTAAAAGTTAGACCCAAAGGGAATAGATGTAACTGGGGTTTTAACAGCGTATTGACTGCTAAACAAATGTTAAGGGCTTGGAGAAACTAATTTTAATTTTGTGCAGTGTGAAATTTGTCCATTTTAATAAAAATTAAAAAAAATTAAGAAACTTTTAAAAAATGTTTTAAAATATTTTTAAGTTTGTGCATCTTTATTTTAGGTTTGCCTTTTCCCCGTGTGAGAACCCCAATCTTTCATTTGCTCTCCCTTAACTATTTTAAAAAGTTAGAATTTTAAGGGCTTACTCACTTCCTTGTTTGCTGTCTGTGAGAATTCTGCCTTTTGATTGGCTACTTAGACAGCCTCTTGATGTCACAGCAGTTCAAACAAGGGGATTCCCATTAAACTCCATTGAATTAAATTCAAGGTCGGAAAACCCAAAGTTCCCGACACACGGATTGAGAGAACCTTGTGCGGATGTACTTCGGGGCCAGCAGCGAACGCCTTGGCTTCGCTGCTGACCGCAGATTCAGGGCCGGTGTCTTTTTAAGACTTCTTCCAAGCCCAAGCAATGGGCATTAGCCATAAGCATTAGTATTGGCTGTTGGAAACTTTTGTTTTAAAATATAAACAGAAAATGCTGGAAATACTCAGCATGTCAGGCAGCATCTGTGGAGAGAGAAAGAGAATTAATGTTTCAAGGTCACTGACCTGAAACGTTAACTCTGTTTCTCTCTCCACAGGTGCTGCCTGACATGCTGAGTATTTCCAACATTTTCTGTTCATTTTTCAGAATTTTGCCTTTGTAATTTTTTGTATTATGGTGTCGGTTTTGAACAATTGAAATTTGTATTAAAAAAATAATAGGGGTGAAATCTTTCTGTTGTTGTAACTGAGAAAATCAATCTGACGGAGAGTTCACTGTCCAAGCACTTTTACGTAATTGTTTTTAGGTCAGGCAGCAGTGTTCCTGACTGCCAGGGGTGCTATGCCAACTTTAGAGAGACACTGAGGCAACAAAAACAGAACAGTACAATGAAGTACTACTTTTTTTTAAATTTAAAACTCTTCTTCTGCAGGGCTTTCTTTAATTCTAAGGTAATACATACTTGAATATCTGGTTTGGGCAGTCTACATTGCTTTGTACTGGCACAGCTCAGTGACAATTGTCTTGACTGTAATAAAGTGTGACATCTAGAATGTGACGTGTGCTAAATGCAATTTAAAAAAAAAAGATATAGACTTTTGTGAAGTTTGAAATTTTACTGACGATTTATTTTTTTAACTATATAGTTACAGGAATACACAAATTTGGTTTAACTCCCCTTAGAGACAATTGAATAACTTTAATTGACTGATGTTAGCCCCAAAGTACAGAACAAAAATGGGAAGTGCAGTTTTGACAAAAGAATCACAGTCTGAAGCATTAATTTGCCTTTTCTCCAAGATGCAGATAAATGTGCTGAGTATGTTCAGCATTTTCTGTTTTTACTTGTTTTCTTAATTAAAAATGTAAGATGTCATTCTGTAGTACACCATTAATACACATTATTGGTGTTTAGAAGTTTATATAAATATTCAGTAAATCGACTAAAATGCAGTATCAGATTTAACTTCTGTATCCTGGAATAGGGATAGATTGCCTCATTGAATTGGTTCAATTAATAGTTTTAAAGGGTGAAAATTGTTTTTGAGATTTTTGCCAAATTGCATACCATAATTAAAACATTTCCACTTAATTGAATTTATTTATTTTTCCTATCAATTACTGATCATTTATCAAGTACATAACATATTTTAAGAAATATATAGATATTTAAATACTGTGTTTAAATCTGGCTGGACCACATAAAGCACTATCGGGCCCTGCTCTCGTCTGCCAAAACTGCTCACTATTCCAGAATCATTCTGGAATGCAAAGATAAACCCCGGCTCCTATTCTCTACTGCTAACCGTCTTCTTAAACCCCTCTCCCCTGTCTCCTTCACCTCCGATAACAAATGTGAGGAGCTCATGGACTTCTTTGTCTCTAAGATTGAGACCATCCGTTCAGCTGCCTCTCCCACTTCCCTGCCTTCCCCTAGCCCACTGGGCCAAACTTCCTCCGAGGTTCCCCCCTGCCCTAGCCCTGAACTCACATCTTTCTCTAGTTTCTCTCCGATCTCCCCTCATGACCTCTCTGCGCCCATCTTGTCTGAGACCCACCTCCTGCTCCCTCGACCCTATTCCCACCAAACTGCTGACCACCCAACTTCCTATTTAACGGTTCTCTCTCCTCGGGTACTGTCCCCCTCTCCCTCAAATCTGCCGTCATCACCCCTCTCAAAAAACAAACCTTGATCCCTCCGTCCTTGCAAACTACCGCCCCATCTCCAACCTCCCTTTCCTTTCAAGTCCTTGAACATGTTGTTCCCTCCCAGATCCGTGTCCATCTTTCCCGCAATTCCATGTTTGAATCCCTCCAATCAGGTTTCTGCCCTTGCCACAGTACCGAAACGGCTCTCATCAAAGTCACAAATGACATCCTTTGTGACTGACAAAGGTAAACTATCCCATCTCGTCCTTCTTGACTTGTCTGCAGCTTTTGACACGGTTGACCACTCCATCCTTCTCCAACGCCTCTCCACCGTCGCCCAGCTGGGTGGGACTGCACTCGCCTGGTTCCATTCTTATCTATCTAATCGTAACCAGAGAATCACCTGCAACGGCTTCTCTTCCTGCTCCTGCATCGTTACCTCTGGTGTCCCCCAAGGATCTATCCTTGGCCCCCTCCTATTTCTCATCTACATGTTGCCCCTTGGCGGCATCATCCAAAAACTCTGCATCAGTTTCCACATGTACGCTGACAACACCCAGCTATACCTCACTAATTCTTCTCTTGACCCCTCCACAGTGTCTAAATTGTCAGACTGCTTGTCCAACATACAGTTCTGGATGAGCAAAAATTTTCTCCAATTAAATATTGGGAAAACCGAAGCCATTGTTTTCAGTCTCCGCCACAAACTCCGTTCCCTAGCCACTGATTCCATCCCTCTTCCTAACATCTGTCTGAGGCTGAACCACACTGTTCGCAACCTTGGTGTCATATTTGACCCTGAAATGAGCTTCCGGCCACATATCCGCAGCATAACAAAGACTGCCTACTTCCACCTCTTAACATCGCCCGTCTCCACCCTTGCCTCAGCTCATCTGCTGCTGAAACCCTCATCCATGCCTTTGTTACCTCAAGACTTGACTATTCCAATGCACTCCTGGCTGGCCACCCACACACGTAAACTTGAGGTCATCCAAAACTCGGCTGCCCGTGTCCTAACTCTCGCCAAGTCCCGTTCACCCATCAGCCCTGTGCTCGCTGACCTACATTGGCTCCCGGTTAAGCAGCGCCTCGATTTCAAAATTCTCATCTTTGTTATCAAATCCCTCCATGGCCTCGCCCCTTCCTACCTCTGTAATCTCCTTCAGCCCCACAACCCCCCCGAGATATCTGCGCTCCTCTAATTCTGCCCTCTTGAGGATCCCTGATTATAATCGCTCAACCTTTGGTTGTCGTGCCTTCTGTTGCCTGGGCCCTAAGCTCTGGAATTCCCTGCCTAAACCTCTCCGCCTCGCTCCCTCTCTTTCCTCCTTTAAGACGCTCCTTAAAACCTACCTCTTTGACCAAGCTTTTGGTCACCTGCCCTAATTTATCCTTATGTGGATCGGTGTCAAATTTTTTATCTTAAAATACTCCTGTGCAGCGCCTTGGGACGTTTTACTAGGTTAAAGGCGCTATACAATAATACAAGTTGTTGTTGTTGGTATAATATGAGTTGCAAGCTGTGTTTTTGAACTGTCAGTGGTTCTTAATCTATTGTCTTTCAGATGAGACGTTAAACCGAGGCCCTGTCTGCTCTCTCAGGTGGACATAAAAGATCCCATGGAACTATTTCGAAGAAGAGCAGGGATGTTCTCCCCGGTGTCCTGGCCAATATTTATCCCTCAATCAACACCAGATTGTCTGGTCATTATCACATTGCTGTTTGTAGGAACTTGCTGTGCGCAAATTGGCTGCCACGTTTCCTACATTACAACAGTGACTACACTTCAAAAGTACTTAATTTATTGTAAAGCGCTTTGGGACGTCCTGAGGTTGTGAAAGGCGCTATATAAATGCAAGTCTTTCTTTTATATCTCTAGGTTACAATATTAAAAAAAAAATTATTTTAAGTTGGGGTAGTTTTAATGGTGCAAACTTTGTGTGTGGTTTGAGTTGTATAGCAATGCCACTGTATTTCTGTGCCCTCTTCACACAAAGCTACAGTGGATTTGGATGCAGTGAGGAGTGTTCCTAGTGTAATCCTTGAACAGAACTTTAATTCTGCCATCTCATTTGCATAGCCATCTGTGCAGAAAGTTTGTGCAGGGCTCCTTGCCTGGGAAACAGCACTTGAAGGGCTAATTACTTTCTACTGTTAGTTATAATATATGTGTTGCCACTTGTGTTTCTGTCCTCTTGGCTGCTTCCCTGCAATCCTTGGCTGCTTCTCTTTCCATGCGGATTTATTCTCTCCCTGCATGAATGTAAATGACCCGACGGAATGAATTAATGAAAATATGTTTATTTGTGGAGGGGTGGGATGGGGGCGGAGGAGGAGAAGGGGAAGAAAAAGAACATTTGAATAGCAAGTACGACAAGCAAAACAAAAGATAAATGCGGTTAAAAGAGAGTTACAATGAGTGAAGAGCTGATGAGATCAATTGTTCTCTTGCAAGATGCTCATTCTTGCTGTTTTCTTCGATATCCTGCTCAGGATGTTGCACTTGTGCTGGATTCCTGGGAGCATCGCTGAAGTGCTTGTTTAAAAACATTGTAAATTAGCCTGACTGCATGTTACACTGTACAAAAGGTGATGAATGCTGTTTAACTGGCCTTCTATACAAAAGACATTATTTTGTAAAATGCATGTGGCAATTAACATCATATGGTAATTATGTGATTTCATATACAGCCATAATTTGCATTTATATAGCACCTTTAATCTAGAAAAATGTGCCAAGCTGTTTCACAGAGGCGCAAGGGGAAGAAAATTGACGATGAGCCAAATTATAATATATTAGGAGGTGTGATCAAAAGCTTAGTCGAAGAGGTGTTTTTTTAAGGAAGGTTTTAAAGGAGGAGGCAGAGGGGGTAAGGAAGACAATTCCAAGTGTGGGGCTGAGACAACTGAAGGCACGGCCACTAGTGGTGGGATGAAGGGAGGAGCACAAGAGGCCGGAGTCAGAAGAGCAGAGAGTTCAGGGGTTGTAGCACTGGAGGAGATTAGAGTTAGAATTTAATCACGAGGATGAGAATTTTAAATTTGAGGTGTTGTAGGACTAGGAGCCAGTGTCGATCAGCGAGGGCAGGGGTGATGGGTGAGTGAGACTTGATGCGGGATAGGATACAAGCAGAAAAAAATTTGGATGAGTTGAAGTTTACGTAAGGTGGAGGATGGGAGACTGGCCAAAGAATCAGATATTAGGAGGGGTAACTAAAAACTTGGTCAAAGTTGTGGGTTTTAAGAAGGGGCTTACAGTTTATGGAGGGAATCTCAGAGCGTAGCGCCTGGGCAGGTCAAGGCACGACTGTAAATGGTAGAGTCAACACACGATGCTGGAATAGAAGGAAGAACATTTTCCAGGGGTGCCGGGAAAGTAGGTGGTCTTTGTGATGGAGAGACTATGGGGTTGGAAGGTCAGATCAGGTTGAATAGGATGCCAGGGTTCCGAATAGTCTGGTTCAGCCTAAGGGGAATGGAGTTTTAAAGTTCCACTACAAGCAAGTTTTAAAATTTAGCCAAATAATGTAAAACTGCAGCACGCAGTTTGCGTAAGTTTAATATAGTCACTTAATGAGAAATGTAACATCCTTCATTCAGAGAACGTAGCATTCAGCAACGTTCTGTGCATATTCTCTAGTCACCAGCAGTTGTGGGTATTTTTGGGGATGAACACGCCCACAGAAAGGACAAGAAAAGACCAACTGCTCTGTCTAGGCTGTCTCACCCAGACATGGCGCTGGCTACTTGCACCATCAACCCACCCACCCACACCCTCCCTTCCCCTGTCAAACAATCTCCTGGGAAAGACAATAAAAACCGTAGGCTAATTTAGGGGGAAAAAAACTCTGGGAAATTCTCCAACCCCAAGAAAGCTCAGCGATCGCAGTAACTGATAATCAGTCATGCCTACTTTCTGTAACCCGAGATATCTTTGCAGGAACACATCCAGCTCCCTTTTGACAGCCTGTAGTAAATCCTTACCACACATTCTGGCAATCTATTCCAGAGGTCATTGACTCCCAGAAGAGCAGTACTGCTTTAGCTAACAAAAGATGATTTGTTTTTTAAAAAAAGTTTGCAGCTTGTTACCAGTTTTTGGGGGTGGTTATTATTTTAACTTCCAATAGGAAAAGGAATTAAACGTATAAAAAGAAATGCACCTTTACTGTACTTGACCTTAGAGCTGAAAAAATAGAGTATTCAACCAGCATTTTGTAAATGTTCAATACTTCAAAATAATATTTTTAAACTTTGACATTGCTTTGCTTTTTGAGATTAGTTTTAAAACATTACTAATGAGATTTAGTTTTGAGTTCGTCAATTCAATCCAAATTTTTATATTTCGGTTATGAAACTGGCCTGTCGTGGGCTGATTAATCTCCCTTCTGCCCCCAGCAGTTTCCTCACCCTTCTGTGCCACTACTGCCTTTCCTTGCCTTTATTAAAAGTTGCTTGTGTGTTTGCAGGTGTGTAATGTTACATTTTTATTTGTAAAAAACCCTTTCTTCAGTAAATTGCTGTGTATGAAAAAGATTAGTACAGGAGGAAGTGACATCTTTCTTTACCAAATAGGTGCATGGGTTTGGTTATGAATCTGATGGCTTTTCTCTGCTTACTTCAAATTTGTTTCTTGGCTTGGTTGCGGTAATTCAGACCACTTTGGATCCATTAACTTTGACAGGTTTACTGTACATAACAGATGTTTGATTTGTCAATGTATATCAAATCTGTATTTTGTGCGGTACGTAAAGTGTCACAGTGCCAGGTTTAACTGCCTCCAATATATCCGTTAAAGTGAGTGGCATCTTGCTGTTATAATTGGGCCCTCTGAGGCCGAATTGCACAAATAGATTTCTATAAACCACATAGACCCTGATACGAAAGCAAAATACTGAGGATGCTGGAAATCTGAAATAAAAACAGAAAATGCTGGAAATACTCTAAGTCAGGCAGCATCTGTGGAGAGAGAAACAGAGTTAATGTTTCACGTCGATGACCTTTCGTCAGAACTGGAAAAAGTTAGAGATATAGCAGGTTTTAAGCAAGTGCAGAGGCAGGGAAATGTGGAGGGGAGGAAAGAACAAAAGGGGAAGGTCTGTGATAGGGTGGAATGCAGGAGAGATTGAATGACAAAAGGGATGATGGTGCGAGGCAAAAGGAGATGGTAATGGGACAAGTTAAGAAACAAAAGATGGGTCTAGAGGAGGTGTAAATGGGAATAGCAGAATCATCAACAGCTGCGTCTGAAGGCAGAGGTCATGATCTGAAATTGTTGAACTCAATGTTGAGTCCAGAAGGCTGTAAAGTTCCTAATCCAAAGATGAGGTGCTGTTCCTCGAGCTTACGTTGAGCTTCATTGGAACAGTATAGGAGGCCGAGGACAGAGAGGTCCACCCTGTCAAGTTTATGTAGGGGATGGGGAGACTGGCCAGGAGAGCATTGGAGTTGTAAAGTCTCTAGAAGTGATAAAGGCATGGATGAAGGTTTCAGTGGCCTAAGGGCAGAGGCGGGCGGTTAACAAGGTGGAAGTAAATGATTTTTATGATGGAGAGGATATGGGGTCGAAAGCTCAGCTCAGGATCAGGCAGGATGCTGAGATTGCAAACCGTCTGGTACAGCCTGAGTCAGTGGCCAGAGATGGGGCTGGAATTGGTGAGAGGGTATGGAGTTTGTGGAAGGGCATTGGTCTTCCCAGTGATTAGCTGGAGGAAATTGCGCTTGCCCAAGACTGAATGTTGGACAAACAGGATGGAGAAGTTGAGAAAAATGGTAGAGAGGTCGAATTGGATGTCGTTATCACATTGAAAGTGACAACATGTTTTCAGATGATGTTGCCAAGAGGCAGCATGTAGATGAGGAGTGGGCCAAGGATGGATCCATTGAGGACTGCCAAGGTGATCGTGTAAGGGTTGGAAGGGAAGCCATTGCTAGAAATACTCTGGCTATGATTGGATAGGTAGGGGCGAAACCAAGCGAGAGCCATCCCACTGCACTGGACAATGGAGGGAAAGCATTAGAGGTAGATGGTATGATTGAACATGTCAAAGCCTACCAAACGATCAAGAAGAAATAATCTACCGGGCCATAGATGGAGAATATCATTTATGACTGGTTAGAGCGTTTTAGTGCTGTGTGAGGAGTGGGCACCTGTTTGGAGATGGGGAGTTATGGGACAAATGGGCATGGATCTGGGAGGCAATAACACATTCAAGGCTTTGAGAGGAAAGGAAGGTTGGAAATGGGGCTGTAGTTTGCAAGCACAGAAGGGCTGAGGGTGGGGTCTTTTGAAGAGGGCTGTGGTGATGTAAATTTTGAAAAGGAGGAGAATAGTGCCTGTTTGCTGTGCCAGATAGTATGGGAGCCAAGAAGAGAAGTTGGGTGCTCAGCAGTTTAGTGCAAGTGAAATTGAGGGAGCAGGAGGTGGGTGCCATGGACATAGTAAGCTCGGAGAGGACATGGGAAAGTTAGATGGAAGAGAAAATAGAGAGAGATGGGGGTTCAGGGTTATGGGGGGAGGTGGAGGAAGGTATGACGTTATAGGCAATGGAAAGGAGCAGAGGCAGCTGAATTAGATGGTCTCTATCTTGGTGACAAAGATGCCCAGCAGCTCTTTGAACCTGTTAGAGGCAAGGGGACAGAGAAGAGGGGCTTTTCAGGAAATACTTCATGGTGGCAAAAAAAGGGGGTTATTTTTGTTCTCCCGGATGATCCCAGAGCAGTGAGTTGTTTTGGCAGGGGACCATGAGGCCCAGTAGAGCTTGATGTAGTCCAGCTAGATCTGGTAATTGATGTCTCATCCATTTGTATGCCAGTTATGCTCTAGTCTGTAAGGTTCAATTTGTTTTCCAAAACCATTTGGTAATCGTTCTGAGAATTTAAATGAGGTATTTTAAGCAGTTGGAGTCTCTTAGTTACTAGAACTCAGTTTGCAAAGAAATTGGGCGAAGCCCCAGAAAATGTTAGTGCTAGTTGGATGAAGTCCAACTAATGGGAGAGATGTCCATGGGAACCTCCGGATTAGTGCTAGCTGTTTTCATGCATCACACTATAGGTCTTTAGAGAGAGCTACTGAAGGTGTTTTAACAGGTTAAACGTGTGTCTCTGACTGATGTCCAACGTGAACTTTGAGGGTAAGTGCTTTAGTTTCAAGGTTGTTGCTGGACAGCTATTTACTCATTTTAAATCTGGCTACTACTGCTCCCCCCCCCGCCCCAGCTTTCTCCTCTTTCTCAAAGGCACTGACTTGGGTTCCACAGGTGTTGCCACACACTGGTGAACCTCACCCAAGTCTCCGTGAGCCTAGACATTTACTGTCAGCTATTCAACTCCGAGGCATCACAGCTGAGCCTGATTCTGTCCATACCTGATTTTCAAATAAGGGCACTTTCTAGCAAGGGTTATTAGATAATGGTTCTGATGCAAGATCTGCGGCTGATTTCCTCCCAGTCCCCCATCTTTTCACACACCCCCTGAATTCAATCCCAGGGTACTGAGGCCAATTGTAGCAGCCCTACTTCTGCCCTAGCTGAGATCAGGTAATTGAATTGCAGGGGTTGAATCTGGACTTTTCAGGTCTGTATAGTTTTAAGTTCTGCAAAAAGGCACTGTACCAACCGGGCTATCGGGGAGCTCTCTACAAGTCTACTTTAATAGATGTACCAGGGAACAGATGTAACTGGGCTTGTAGCATGTGAATAGTTACCTGAAGGAACAATTCCTGAAGGTAGAATACTTTGAGCATGCTGTACACTGCTTCCTCTACCTATTACTAATGTACAGTCTTGAGGATTAGATTTTCTATTACTTTTGTTTGCAAAACAACAGTGTCCAAAGCTCTTTCTCAGACAACAACAGCTCCCTTTCCAATTTTGTTTCTGTATGTATCTTGGCCTCATTTAGCTGATTTTTATTACAGACTTCAAAAATGACTCATGCAATAGGAAATAAAAAGAGAAAATGCTGGAAGTACTCAGCAGGTCAGGCAGCATCTGTGGAGAGAGAAACAGAGTTAACGTTTCAGGTCGATGGCCCTTCGTCAGAACGAAGGATCACCGACCTGAAACGTTAACTCTGTTTCTCTCTCCACAGATGCTGCCTGACCTGCTGAGTACTTCCAGCATTTTCTCTCTTTATTTCAGATTGCCAGCATCCGCAGTATTTTGCTTTTGTTTTAGTAATGCAATCAGACTGTGCTAAAGGTAGTGCCTAACAAATGAGTTGCACAGTCGCACACCACTGTTGCCACAGTGTGTACGGCTAATTTGAAGACTCCATGGGAGGAATGTTAATTTAAAAGGCAAAGGGATTCAGCTGAGTTCGGGAAACTAAACCAATCCTGAATAGAGTTGCAGTCTTGTCTTTTTCACAGGACCACACAAGCTGCTTTTACTGTTTACACTGTAAGCAAGTCAGGATTTTACAATGTGAACATGAGAACTTTGCTTGTTTTAATATTCTGCACAAAGAAGTAGTTAGGAGGTTAGTGACCTTTGTCATAGAATGATACAACGCAGAAGGAGGCCATTCAGCCCATCGTGCCTGTGCCGGCTCGTTGGTAGAGCTATGAATCGACTAGCCACAGCATCGAACTGCCTCTTGAATGACGAGATTTTATGTCCCCACTAACCTGGGGATTTGTGTAGAGTTTGACATTTGTAGTGACTAGCCTTTTAATAAACTCTGATTTTTCATACTCCTGTTTCTCTGATCTATGCCAATATATCTTGAAATGCTCCAGTTTAACCTTGTTTATAAAGTTTCACGGTTCTTCTATAACTATTTTAAAGTTGATCGTTGGTGACCAGAATTAGGGGGAATAGACTGTTTTTACATAAGGAACATAGAACATAATGCGTAGGAGTAGGTCATTTGGCCCCTCGAGCCTGCTCCGCCATTCAATAAGATCATGGCTGATCTGATCTTGGCCTCAACTCCACTTCCCTGCCTGCTCCCCATAACCCTTGACTCCCTTACCATTCAAAAATCTGTCTATCTCCACCTTAACTATATTCAATGACCCAGCCTCCACAGCTCTCTGGGGAAGAGAATTCCGAAGATTCACGACCCTCTGAGAGAAGAAATTCCTCCTCATTTCCATTTTAAATGGGTGCCCCCTTATTCTGAAATTATGGCCCCTAGTTCTAGATTCCACCATGAGGGGAAACATCCTCTCTGCATCTACCCTGTCAAGCCCCTTCAGAATCTTTTATGTTTCAATAAGATCCCCTCTCATTCTTCTAAACTCCAATGAGTATAGGCCCAACCTGCTCAACCCCTTCATCTCCGGAATCAACCTTGTGAACCTTCTCTGAACTGCCTCCAATGCAAGTATATCCTTCCTTAAATAAGGAGACCAAAACTGTATGCAGTACTCCAGTGGTCTCACTAACGCCCTGTACAGTACAGCAGGCACCTCAAAGCACTGGAGAGGTACCACCAACGCTGCCTCCAAGATCCTGCAAATCCATTGGCAGGATAGGCGCACCAACGTCGCTGTTCTTGCTCTGGCCAACATCCCCAGCATCGAAGCTTTGACCACGCTCGATCAGCTCCGATGAACGGGTCACATTGTCCGCATGCCCGATACGAGACTCCCAAAACAAGCGCTCTACTCGGAGCTTCGGCACGGCAAGAGAGCCCCAGGTGGGCAGAGGAAACGCTTCAAGGACACCCTCAAAGCCTCCTTGAAAAAGTGTAACATCCCCACCAACACCTGGGAATCCTTGGCACAAGGCTACTACAGTGGAGGAGAAGCATCCGGGAAGGCGCCGAACACCTCGAGTCTCTTCGCCGGGAGCAAGCAGAAGCCAAGCGCAAGGAGCGCACGTCAACCCAAGCACCCCACCCACCCGCCCCTTCAACCACCGTCTGCCCCACCTGTGACAGAGACTGTAGGTCCCGCATTGGACTCATCAGTCACCTGTGAACTCATTTTTAATGTGGAAGCAAGTCATCCTCGGTTCCGAGGGACTGCCTAAGAAGAAGAAGTAGTAGTTATAACAGGACTTTGCTACTTTTATACTCCATTCCCTTTGCAATAAAGGCCAACATTCCATTTGCCTTCCTAATTACTTGCTGTACCTGCAGACTAACTTTTTGTGGTTCATGTACAAGGATCCCCAGGTCCCTCTGTACCTCAGCATTTTGTAATCTCCCCATTTAAATAATAATTTGCTTTTTTATTATTCCTACCAAAGTGGATAACCTCGCATTTTCCCATATTATACTTCATCTGCCAGATTTTTGCCCACTCACTTAGCCTATCTATATCCCTTTGGAGATTCTTTGCGTCCTCCACACAATTTGCTTTCCCACCTATCTTTGTATCATCAGCAAATTTGGCTACATTACACTCAGTATTTTCATCCAAGTCATTAATATAGATTGTAAATAGTTGAGGCTGCGGCATCCCACTAGTTACAGTTTGCCAACCTGAAAATGACCCATTTATCCCGACTCTCTGTTTTCTGTCAGTTAGCCAATCCTCTATCCATGCTAATATATTACCCCCAACCCCGTGAGCTCTTATCTTGTGCAGTAACCTTTTATGTGGCACCTTATCGAATGCCTTCTGGAAATCCAAATACACGACATCTACTGGTTCCCCTTTATCCACCCTGCTCATTACATCCTCAAAGAACTCCAGCAAATTTGTCAAACATGATTTCCCTTTCATAAAACCATGCTGACTCTGCATGACTATATTAAGAACTAAATAAGAACTTCATTGAAAGTGGATAAAAATTGCTCTCTTGTAACCTGAGTACAATATTAGGTGGTGGTCCACTCCTATTATCCAGATTGCATTATGTAGCTTTGGTTCTGAATTTTGTTCATTTGGATATCCTTTGAAATGCTGTTGTTGCCGTTGCCCATTTTAAAGTCATGCATTCTGCCCTTATTTTCTATAATAAATTTTGTCCTAATTTTTATATAGTAAAAATATTTTTGATTTTAGCAAAACTTGCCCCAATTTGGGAAGCAAAGAATTAGAGTTGGTTATAGTGGTTTTGGGGGCGGGTGCAGTCTTGTGGGTTGGGAAGGTGGACCTGGGGTTTGGGAGAATTGGATGGTGAGAGGGTCTATGAGAATAGGGAGATAGGGAGGGGATTGCAGGATGTAGAAACATTCGGGGTGCGGGGGGGGCATGGTGTTTTGGAGCACTGAAAAGAAAAAAGACTTGCATTTATATAGCACTTTTCACGACCTCAACGTCCCAAAGCACTTTACAGCTAATTAATTACTTTTTGAAGTGTAGTCACTGTTGTAATGTAGGAAACGCGGCAGCCAATTTGCGCACAGCAAGCTCCCACAAACAGCAATGTGACAATGACCAGGTAATTTATTTTAGTGATGTTGATTGAGGGATAAATATTGACCAGGACATCAGGGATAACTCCCCTGTGCTTCTTCGAAATAGTGCCATAGGATCTTTTTATGCCCACCTGTAAGAGTAGACGGGGCCTCGGTTTAACATCTCATCCGAAAGACTGCGCCTCCGACAGTGCAGCGCTCCCTCAGTACTGCACTGGAGTGTCAGCTCGATTTTTGTGGTCAAGTCTCTGGAGTGGGACTTGAACCCACAACGTTCTGACTCAGATGACTATCTGACTCGGCAAGAGCGCTACCAAGTGAGCGATGGCTGACACTTTGAAGAAATCGGACTGGTAGGGCTGAGGGCGTGGTTTAAGGGTATAGTGGAACTGGGGGCTCCCTGGGGTGTGGGAGAGAGGTGCTAGCAGGGTTCTGGGTGTGGCAATGGTGGGAGGGTGTAATTGGGGTCTAGCAGTACAAGGGTGATGGCAGTGGAGGTTTTCTTGGAGGGTGCTCGCTAGCAAGGGTTTGATGGAATAGATGCTTCTCATGGGGGAAGGATATGATTGATTAAGGAGTGACTGGGAAAGGTACAGATGCTCAGGGCAAGGGGTCTGGTTGTGGTGAGGAGGGGTGGTAGTGGCAGGCAGCATTTGGTTTGGGGTCTGGTTATGGGCGGGGGGGATGAGAAATAGAGTGGCAGTCGCAAGAGATGGCAGGAGGGCATAGTCCAGGTTGGGTGATGGGTTGATATGCCTATGGTAAGTCAGATAATATGCTATTTTATCAAGACAGGAGTTTTATGTTATGGAATGCACAATATATTATGCTGCTATGGTTGACCTGTATATCTGCAAGGCCACAACAACTGATTGATTGATTGACCCAAGCCTGAGCTCATTTACCAGTTGAACTGTTGTTTGGTCAAGGAACTGTGCACATTGTAAATGTTCAGGTTTCAGTTTTCAGGTCAATTACGGTTTTTCTTTTGCATCTGCAGTATGTGACGAATGCATGCTAGATTTAACTTTAATATATTGACTGTTTTGTTAAAAAGAAAATTGATCAGCTGCAGATCATCAGTTGGCACTCAATTTAGATGTCAGCTGTTACTCCTAGCAGGCGGTCCAGTGGATTTTAACTTTGCAGTTTGACAAGTTTGCTTCACACCAGTTGTGATTGTAAAGCCCAAGTATTGTGAGACTGACTACTTTCAGATAGGCTTATACCCAAACTGAGGCTGGCTTGGCTCAGTTATGCTGCACGTTTTAAGCTGCTGAAAGAGCTTTGCGGTGAAATAAAACGTGTCGTATAACTGGCCTATCAGACGTGTGTATTTGTCAACCTGAGGAGCTGGGCTAGTGCCAGTACAATATAAATGGCGCGACTGATGTATACTGGACTCTGGGACTAAACACTAAACATCCGGAGCTGATTTCCCCCCATGAAAATTTTTGTCAACAAGTTAAGAGCAGTTTTGTGCTAGCAGATTCACACTGGATTTTTTTATTTCCATGTTGCCATTAAAGTGATGTGAATGGAGCACTAAAATGAAGTTCAGCAGATGTACAAATACTGGAAAGCTAATTTTGCAGAGCAGGTACTTGAAACTTCATGCATGCAAAGTAGGTCCAAGAGTTGGTGAAAAGTCTCAATTTTGACTCAAAACTAATGACGGAAAGCGCCTGTCTGATACCAAATCCTGGACGGTTTTGAAATTTCCTACAACTCCAAAGCTGTCTTGTTCAGCTCCTGCCAGCCTCCACATGCATCTGACTGCTTTCATGAATCTCCCTGTTGCTTGCTTCAGCTGAACCTGAGTGGGGGCAGGGTGGTATAACTTTGTTGTTCTTTCAGATGAGACATTAAACCGAGGTCCCTTCTGCCCCATTGGGTGGACGTAAAAGATCCCATGGCACTAGTTGAAGAAGAGCAGGGGAGTTCTCCCCGGTGTCCTGACCAACATTTATTTCTCCAGCAACATCACTAAAACAGATTGGGGCAGAAATTGCAGTCTCCGTGACAGCGTACGCCGTCATAATCCATCTGAAAGGCATGTGCGAAACCCGGAACTTGCGATCTATCTATGACAGATCATACGAACCGACTGTAAAATCAGTATCGCTGGCGCAGAGTTGGGCTATTTGCCCCAGCAACTGTCCAGCAATTGCCCACAAAACTCTTATGGCTGGTAAAAGCAGGCATAGGGACTGCTTTCATCAGCGTAAGTTGTGTATATATAAGCCTTAAAATAAACACTTAAAAATCAAAAATCATGCACATGCACTTTAAATTAGTTTATGCAAATATTGGCCTGGATTAAGATGTTTAAAATTATTTATCAAATTCAATTTTTATTATATTTGGTGTAATGAAGGGACTTATGAATAAAATTGGAATTCAGTACATTTATATTTATTATAATTGTGTAAATTGTTAAATTATTTGGGGATTCCAATGCAAAGTCATTAGGGGATTCCCTTCGTAAATCACTGCAATGGAATCCTCCTTTGTGATTGGAGGACCGGGCCCACTTGATCCGAGGGACGCTTCTGAACCGCCTGCATCCCTGGGATCCGTGGGCCTTTTACACAGACGTCCGGCTGGAGGCCCGAGACCAAAACTCTCCGCAGCTTGGACCTCTTGAGGGAGGTGCGGAAATGTTTCGCGGGCCAGAGGTGTACCCCGGAGCTACGCCTCTGACTGCAATTTCTAGCTCATTATCTGGTCTGCTGTTTATGGGAGCTTGCTGTGCGCAAATTTGCTGCCGTGTTTCCAACATTACAACAGTGACTGCACTTCAAGAGTACTTCATTGGCTGTAACGCGCTTTGGGACATCCTGAGGTTGTGAAAAGCACTTTGTTGGATGTGCCTTTGGCCTTTTAGGCTCTATGCTCTATAATTCCTCCCCCCCCCTCCTCCCCCCCCCAAAAAAAAACCTCTCCACCTCCCTTGCCTCTTAAGACGCTCCTTAAAAGCCACCTCTTTGACCAAGCTTTTAGTCATCACTCCTAATATCTCCTTCTTCGGCTCGGTGTCAATTTTTGATTATGCAGCTGTGAAGCGCCTTGGGATGATTTTCTACATTGAAGGTGCTATATGAATGCAAATTTTTGTATTTAAAATCATTATATTACAGGACAGATTCAGAAAAGGATAAACATAATTGCTATTTTATGATGCGGGGTGAAGCAGACTTTTTCCCCTGAGTTCATCAATGTTCATTCCAGTAATATCTAGCTTTAAGGAATAATGTCTTCACAACCGGCAGTCCAGATTCAATGTCCATCTCTTGCCACAGTATAAATAGATCAGGAAACCCCATTTTGGTACCTTTTTCCTTAGCAGCATCCTCTGATGTCCAAAAAGTAAATGATTTTTCAGTGACTCCAATATGAAAAGTTGCCAAGTGCTGATTTACGCCAAGTGCATATTGTAATACAGTAGCTTTCAAAAATTACTTATAAAAGATGTAGATTGTGTTTATCTTAATGGCACTTAATTATACAAGTATCCTTCTGTTAAGACTTCAAAACAGTCCCTGTGCTTTTAAATGTTTTCTGGCTGAAAGGAGAAAATAAATGTGGGGCAACATTTACCCATCTTTTTCATTTGCTTTTATTTGTTCTAAGATTAGATTATTCTTTTTATAATCATGTTTGAGAGGATCAGTGATGGAACCTTGTGCACTGTCCAGTTTCCTTAAGCAAACCGTTGGGTTACCTCATCCAAAGGAACCTTTGCAGTATGTCTGCAGCGTAATACTCTTGGTGCTGCAATGAGTCTGTTTGGGGATCATGCCTGTGTGCACGTGCACACTATTTTTGGTACAAGTTTTTGAACTATGCCTGGCAGGGACTGGTTGGACCGAATAGCCTGTTTCTGTGCTGTATATTCTATGTAATTCTGTGGTCCGTGAAACAGCACAGTCCGGGAATCCCAGGAGATCTGCAAGGTCTTCAGCATCTTGGAAGTTCCATATTTTTATTCCTGCATTTCTTAACTTAGCATGTTTTTTCACTTACTGTTTGTTAGTACATAGCAACATTTTTTGTAATGAGTTTCTGTCTCTGTCTCTGTCTCTCTCTCACACACACATAGTAGCAGTTACATTAGACACACAGTAGAACATCAAATACTTCTCATTCTAAGGTGGTCTGTCTTTGATTTTTGTTTTATGTTTTAGAGTTCTCAGAAGCCTGAGGCATCCATCCAGAAAACAATACTATGCTGTCGTAATGTAGGATAAACATACAGAATAAAGAAAAGCTCTTTAGGCTTCATCAGCTCAGGAGCGCTAAAGCACGAATTGGGACTTTACTCTAGGCGTGTCTCTCTCTGGCTGTAATATGATATGACCTACACAATACATTGCTCCTATCAAAAATAAAGTACCTCTTATAGTTGAGTCAGTATGTCTGCACAAGCATCTGCCAAAGGCTTTTAATACTTTGCAAAATGCAGGAGTCCTTTCACAAGTGCTGGCACTAACAATTTAAGTATAAAATCCTTGTTACTTATCAAACATGATGCTGCAAATCGCCAAATTTGCATGGAGTGCCCAAACTGCACTTGTAAACATATGTGTTTTCTGTATGATTCAGTACCAGATCAACAAACTCAGTAATTCCCCATGTGTTCAGTTGGGCATCGCTGGGTCCATATTGGCACGAATGACGCTGAAGAAATAACAGCAGCACATGGATTCAGTGACTTCAGTTATGCTGAATACTTGATGGTTTTGGCACCAACTGGTGGTGACTGTTTTAGACTCCTTGCCTATGGGTGTTCCCTGGCACTGACTAAAGCCATAGGCAAGGTAAATCAAGGGCAGATTATACAGAATTGTTCCAAGTAGGTAATTCAGTCAAGTAGCATGAGACTCTCTTTGACTTAGCTCACAGGTCGTGGGATGGTATTGCTGAAACAACCCAGTCTGCACCGAACACCCTTCAGACAATAATCTAGGCTGATACTCCCAGTGCAGTACTGAGGGAGTGCTGCACTGTCGGAGGTGCCGTCTTTCGGATGAGATGTTACACTGAGGCC
Organism: Squalus acanthias; assembly: GCA_030390025.1. NCBI lineage: Eukaryota > Metazoa > Chordata > Chondrichthyes > Squaliformes > Squalidae > Squalus > Squalus acanthias. Next base: position 137,769,944 of record CM059432.1, on the reverse strand, counting down.
CTGTCTGCCCTCACAGGTGGATGTAAAAGATTCCATGGCACTATTTTGAAGACGTGCAGGGGAGTTATCCCCAGTGTCCTGGCCAATATTTATCCCTCAACCAACACCACTAAAACAGATTATCTGGTCATTTATCACATAGCTGTTTGTGGGAGCTTGCTGTGCGCAAATTGGCTGCCGAGTTTCCTATATTACATTAGTTCTCGTGAGTAATTCAAAAGGTAGGAGTGTTAGCCCAAAGGTTATACTAGTAACCCCTTATTGGCTGCGTACATAATGGTGTTTGGGCATCATGGCACTGACTCGAGGTAGGATCCTACTGTCCTATAGGAGGGATATCTTCTTACAATGAGGGAGGATGATCAAATATTGCATTTGAGACTGGGGCTCTCTTTTTCTAGAAAAATAACTGAGGTGACCTGATCGAGGTCTTTAAAATTATGAAGGGATTTGATGGGGTAGATGTAGAGAAGATGTTCCCACTTGTGAGGGAGACCAAAACTAGGGGCTATAAATATAAGATAGTCACTAATAAATCCAATAGGGAATTCCAGGAAAAACTTTTTTACCCAGTGAGTGGTTAGAATGTGGAACTTGCTACCACAAGGAGTAGTTGAGGCGAAATAGCATAGGTGCATTTAAGGGGAAGCTAGATAAGCACATGAGGGAGAAAGCAATCGAAAGATATGCTGATAGGGTGCGATTGAAGTAAGGTGGGAGGGAGCACATGTGGAGCATAAACACCGGCATAGACGTGTTGGGCCGAATGGCCTGTTTCTGTGTTGTAAATTCTATGTATGTAATTTGAGCCTGGAGGCATTTCATTTTGATGGTCTGGTTATTGAAAGACTATGAACTGAAAGTGGTTTTATATGCAAAGTAACCTGTGATAGCAAGTTGCAGAGTGCCAGTAAACCCCCTGACTGACAGATAACATTCTGACAGACCTTATATTTTAGGCTCCGAATCAGTTTTATCAAGAAGTAAATTTAATCAGAAGATAGAGAAAACGCAGCAGATTTTGCCAGGTGACCGAATCCATTCAAAACAATACAAGATTATGCTTCAGCAGTACTTTGGGTCCTTGATGAAATACTTTTATGTGCAAAATAAACTCGTGGAAATACTTTTATGTGCGAAAGAAATTCCTCGGTTTGCCTGTGCCCATGTGACAGCTCTTTGGGGTAGAGAATTCCAAAGATTCGCAACCCTCTGAGAAGAAATTCCTCCTCATCTCCGTTTTAAATGGGCAACCCCTTATTCTGAAACTATGCTTCTACAGTATATGGAAAGTGTGGAATTGAGAAGCAAGTAAGGTGAATTGGTGTCACCTATATCCTTTGATATACATCCTTCACAGACAACAATCCTACTCCTCACATGGTTAGCCATGGCTCAGTGATAGCACTCTCGTTTATGTGTCAGAAGGTTGTTGAGCACATAATCCAGGCTGACATTCCAGTGCAGTACTGAGGGAGTGCTGCACTGTCAAAGGTGCCATCTTTCGGATGAGACGTAAAACCATCTGCCCTCTCAAGTGGACGTAAAAGATCCCACAGCATATTTTGAAGAAGAGTAGGGGAGTTCCCCCTGGTGTCCTGGCCGATATTTATCACTAAAACAGATGCTCTGGTCATTATCACATTGCTGTTTGTGGGAACATGCTGTGCGCAAATTGACTGCCGTGTTTCCGACATTGAAACAGTGACTACAATTTAAAAACGTGTTTCATTGGCTGTAAAGCGCTTTGGGGTGTCCTGAAGATGCGAAAAGGCGCTATAGAAATGCAAGTCTTTCTCTCTATGGAGGCCATGCAGGGCACATAGAAAATAATAATAGGATTGGGCAGAGTCAACATGGATTTATGAAAGGGAAATCATGTTTGACAAATCTATTAGAGTTTTTTGAGGTTGTAACTAGCAGAATAGATAAGGAGGAACCAGTGGATATGTATTTGGATTTTCAGAAGGCATTCGATACGGTGCCACACAAGAGGTTATTAAACACAATTAGGGCTCATGGGATTGGGGGTAATATACTAGCATGGATTGAGGATTGGTTAACGGACAGAAAACAGAGAGTAGGAATAAACGGGTCATTTTTGGGTTGGCAGGCTGTAACTAGTGGTGTACCACAAGGATCAGTGCTTGGCCCTCAGCTATTCACAATCTACATCAATGATTTGGATGAGGGGACCAAATGTAATATATCCAAGTTTGCTGATGATACAAAGTTAGGTGGAAATGTAAGTTGTGAGGAGGATGCAAGAGGCTTCAAGGGGATATAGACAGGCTAACTGAGTGGGCAAGAACATGGCAAATGGAATATAATGTGGAGAAATGTGAAGTTAGCCACTTTGGTAGGAAAAATAGAAAAGCAGAGTATTTTTTAAATGGTGAGAGATTGGGAAATGTTGGTGTTCAGAGGGACCTGGGTGTCCTTGTACACGAACCACTGAAAGTTAACATGCAGGTACAGCAAGCAATTAGGAAAGCAAATGGTATGTTGGCCTTTATTACAAGAGCATTTGAGTATAAGAGTAAAGACGTCTTACTGCAATTATATAGGGCCCTGGTGAGACCACACCTGGAGTATTATGTACAGTTTTGGTCTCCTTGCCGTAGAAGGGAGTGCAACGAAGGTTCACTAGACTGGTTCCTGGGATGGGGGATTGTCCTATGAGAACAGATTGAGTAGACTAGGCCTATATTCTCAAGAGTTTAGAAGAATGAGAGGTGATCTCATTGAAACATACAACATTTTTACAGGGCTTGACAGGGTAGATGCAGGGAGGATGTTCCCCCTGGCTGGGCAGTCTAGAACCAGGGGTCACAGTCTCAGAATAAGGGCCATTTAGGACTGAGATGAGAAATTTCTTCACTCAGAGGGTGGTGAATCTTTGGAATTCTGTACCCCAGAGGGCTGTGGAGGCTCAGTCTTTGAGTATATTCAAGACAGAGATCGATAGATTTTTGAATATTTAAGGGAATCAAGGGATATGGGGATAGTTCAGGAAAGTAGAGTTGAGGTAGAAGATCAGCCATGACCTTATTGAATGGCGGAGCAGGCTCGAAGGGCCAAATGGCCTACTCCTGCTCCTATTTCTTATGTTCTTATATTCTAAGTGTAGTTTTTAGAGGTGGGGTGGTAAGTGGTTAATTATAATTTAGCTTCAGGCTAAAGTGCAGTTGTACAGATACTGGGGCTTTATACCACCAGGCGTAAGAGACCCCTTGAAGTACCACCTTACTGCAACGTCTTGACGACATTTCCATGTCTGTGCTCAGCATGTAGTTTCCCTTCAACCTATTAAACCAGCCTATATTCCATTGGTGTGCTGCTGGAGCACATACAACATTTAGAAAGAAACTAACGACTTGCAATTATATAGCGCCTTTCACGACCTCGGAACATCCCAACGCGCCTTACAGCCAATGAAATACTTTGAAGTGTAGTCACTGTTGTAAAGTAGGAAATGTGGCAGCCAATTTGCACACAGCAAGCTCCCACAGCCATGTGATAATGACCAGATCATCTGTTTTAGTGATGCTGGTAATGAATAAAATCCTAACAGATCTATATTTATTTATGGGGGGGGGAAGTTATCTCGTCTTTCTAAGGTCTGCCTTGCCACACATCTCCACTACCCAGAAAGGGTAACATTCCTATAGGCTTGTCGGTGCCGATCTGTATCGGGTCCTCATTTGGTGCCTCTGTAAGACAGTGCAGCTGACATTGGAAAATGCCATGCAAGAAATGATGGGCTTGAACTTGTATTCTATTGTTTGTGCACAGCCTCAGTTGCAAAGCACTGTTGTTTCAGCATAGCACAATTCTTTTGGGATGCTGCTTAATCATTGAGAATGGGAATCTGTGTCTGCAGGGGTCAATGGGACAAACCTGATACATGCCATACCCTTTCCTTCAATAGACTTCAGGGGGCAGCATAGTTATTTGAATCCTGTACATTGCAGGCACGGCTGATTGCAGAACTCTGCTGCAAAATGAACCTTGACACACATTCCTGTACGGCACTGGGTTGTGTTAAAATTCTTTTATTAGGTCATTTCTATTGCGCTTTTGATTTTCTGAAAGCATGATTTATATCTGCAGAGGATGTGTCTAAATTTCTAAACGGTATTTTTAGAATAAATTTTAACAAGTGACAGAAGTGCTTCATTAGTTTAAATACTAAATAGCTTTTTAGGAAGAATAGTTTTGTATTGGGGCGAATAGTCCATTACAGCATTTTTGTATCGTAAAAAATCCAAATTGGTTGTGCAAACATTTTAAAATGAAACACGCTCTCACACACTTGATCTAAAGTGAGTCAAATGCATCAATACATCATAAAATTGTCATTACAGCTTATGAGTGTGCAGTCATCTCAACATAAGTGACGCGTGGCAGGTTTGCTCTGGTGCTGAAGAAAGACCCACGCCTCCTTAACTGTAGGAAGATCAAGAGCCAAGTTACTCAGCAATATAATACCTCATAAATGATGATGATGCAGAGATGCCGGTGTTGGACTGGGGTGGACAAAATTGAGAAGTCGCACAACACCAGGTTATAGTCCAACAGTTTTATTTGAAATCACAAGCTTTCGGAGTTACTGCTCCTTCGTCGGGTGAAGTAAAGAGATACAGAATCGCCAAAGCATATATATATGCTTTGGCGATTCTGTATCTCTTTACTTCACCCGACGAATGAGCAGTAACTCCGAAAGCTTGTGATTTCAAATAAAACTGTTGGACTATAACCAAGTGTTGTGCGACTTCTCAATTTCATAAATGATGGGCAAGTAGGGGAATGATGTCAGGATTGAGGACTGGGAAAATCCAAACTCTCAAAGGTTTGATGGTGAAACCACCACATTATTGAAATTTGGTCGGACGGAATGCAAACTCTCAACAGTGTTGATTCATTTAACGATGAGCAAATATTACATCAGACGTGCTATTAGACTGCAGATAACCTGTTGAGCTGAATGTTCGTGTGATGATGTACTGCTGCAATTTAATTTGGAGATTGCTGTTGCGAGTGTATTTAAAGACCACAGTTGTCCTTTTTTGCTTGTTCAATGTTCTAAAAAATGGACTAATAGAGCTACAATTGTTGGAATGATTTTTGCTGCACTCCTCTAATTAGACATTGGATTAATTTTGAAAATACAGGTACATCAGAGACTGTCCCTGTGGCCTTTTGCTCTTGCCTTTGGGACTTTGATCAAATCTAATAAATGATTGCTTCTTCCCACCTGCTGCATTCCTGTGCGCAGTTTGTACTTGGACCTCAATTACTTAAAATATTATCAAACTTGAAGGGAAATTTCTTTTGTCAACCTCCTTTTTCTTCCTTTTCAGCATGAAATAAACTGGATTCTATTCAAACTTGTATTTATGTAGGCAATAAGCTAAAGACTTCATTAAATTTTAAGCTACATTTTATAAAGTGTCTTTTTCTCTTGACAGCAGTAACTTGTATTTATATAGTATCTTTAATGTAGAAAGTGTGCCAAGGTGTTTTATAGAGAGGGGAGGAAATAAAGATAAATGGAACTGACAGCAAGTCATTGGGGAGAGATTAGCATGGGTTGACCAAAAGCTTGGTTAAAAAGATAGGTTTGGAGAAAGTTTTTAAAGGGAAAGAGATAAGTAGAGAGGTGGAGGGATATAGTGAAGGTGTTCCAGAGTAGCACTAAGACAGCTGAAGGCTCTGCTGCCAATGGTTGGATGAAAGTGTCAGCCTTGGCTCATTGGTAGCATTCGTGGCTCTCAGTCAGAAGGTTGTGGGTTCAAGCCGCACTCCAGAGACCTGAGCACAAAATCTAGGCTGACACTCCCAGTGCAGTACTGAGGGAGTGCTGCACTGTCGGGTGAGACGTTAAACCGAGGTCCCGTCTGTCCTCTCGGATGAACTTAAGATATCCCATGATACTATTTGGGAAGTTCTTCCAGTGTCCTGGGCCAATATTTATACCTCAACCAACACATAAAGCGGATGATTTGGTCTTTTATTTAATTGCTGTTTATAGGCGTTTGTTTTTCGCAAATCGGCTGCTGTGTTTCCTACATTACAAGTGATTACACTTCAAAATACTTAATTGGCTGAAAGCTTCTTTGGGATGTCCTCTGGTCGTGAAAGATGCTATATAAATGCACGCCTTTCTTTTATGAAAGGTCGGAGGTGCACAAAAGGCCGGATTCCGAAGACCATAGGGTGCTGGAGGGGATGTAGGGCTAGAGGAAATTGCAGAGGTAGAGTGAAGGGAGGCAGTGGAGGGACTTGAAGATAAGGATGAGATTTTAAATTTAAAGTGTTGGTGAACAGGGAGCCAGTGTGTGTTGGCGCGGAAGGTGGTGATGGGCGAGTGGACTTGGTGAGCAGCGGGCCATGGGCAGTGAGTTTTGTACAAGTTGGGAGTTTATGGAGTGTGAAGGATTGCAAGCCAGCAAGGAAGACATTGAAGAAACAGAGCAGAAGTAACAAAAGCATGACTGAGAGTTCCAGCGACGGAGGGGTTGAGTTGAGCAGGATGCCAGGTTTTCGCATGGTCTGGTTCAGCCTAAGCAAGTGGCCAAGAAGAGGGATAGAGACAGTGGCAAGAGAACGGAGTTTATGATGGGGACCAAAGACAATAACCTTGTGTTCCAAATATTGGAGGAAGTGTTGACTCATCCATGATATGGACTAGTTGGGCCAAATGACCTGTTTTGATGTTTTAACGTCTATGTTTTTCTATATATTTATAACTGTCTGTAATACAATCTCTCTTTGGGTAAAAAGTGAGTTGGATTTAATTGTAAAATATATTTGTTTTGTCAGTGGTTTGATTATTAAAATGCCACAGTACAGAATCTACAATAAAATACTCAAAACCTTCAGATTGATAGATGGGTTATATTATTTAACCCTTATTTCAATGGTTATATTGTTAAAAGTGAGATTTGTATGGCAATGAAATCATTAACATTAATCTTTTTAGTACATGCATTAATCATAGAATAGTACAGCACGGAAAGAGGCCATTCGACCCATCGACTCTGCACTGGCTCTTTTGAAGAGCAATCCAGTTAGTCCCACTCTCTTTCTCCCCCCCCCCCCCCCCACCCCACTCTCCCCATATCCCTGCAATTTTTTCTTCAAGTATTTATCCAATTCTCTTTTGAAGGCTACTATTGAATCTGCCTCCACCCCCCTATCAGGCAGTGCATTCCAAATCCTAACCACTCGTTGCATAAAAAAGTTTTTCCTCATGTCGCCTCTGGTTCTTTTGCCAATCACCTTAAATCTGTGCCCTCTGGTTATCGACCCTTCAGCCACTGGAAACAGTTTCTCTTTATTTCCTCTATCTATACACTTCATGATTTTAAACACCTCTATTAAATCTCCTTTTAGCTTTTTCTGCTCTAAGGCGAACAACCCCAGCTTCTCCAGTCTATCCACGTAACTGTAATCCCTGATCCCTGGAACCATTCTAGTAAATCTCCTGTATACCCTCTCCAAAGCCTTCACATCCTTCCTAAAGTGTGGTGCCCAGAGTAAGCCGAAACTAGTTAGTGCAGTGGATCTTTATAGACTAACAGTTGATTACAGCTTAGCTGGTTAAGATGCGGAGATGCCGGTGTTGGACTGGGGTGGACAAAAGTGAGAAGTCGCACAACACCAGGTTATAGTCCAACAGCTTTATTTGAAATCACAAGCTTTCGGAGCGCTGCTCCTTCGTCAGTTGACTTCACCTGACGAAGGAGCAGCGCTCCGAAAGCTTGTGATTTCAAATAAAGCTGTTGGACTATAACCTGGTGTTGTGCGACTTCTCACTTTCATAGCTGGTTAAGGACATGGACTAGTTGAGCCGTACAGATCGCTAACTCCTTGTGTTGAGCAAGCTCGCCTCAATCATGGTAGAAGTAAGCGCCACAATTGGTCTCAACACTCTGGGTTAGCTCAGAGTTCCAGCTCCTAACTGCTAATCCAGCAACCCCTGCTGAAAGTACACATGTAGAAGTCAGGCAAGATGATATTGGGGCTGTGATGGCCCAAACCCCCTGTGGTGGAGTAGCCTGCTGACTTGACTGTTTAGGCTCGTAAATAAGTAACGGCTATATGGCTGAGATGTGCCGCAGCATGAGTTAGTGCCTTCAAGAGAGGAGGGAGAAAACAGAAAAAGGTGGATTGAAAAAAAGGGTTTCTTTACAGTTTGAAAACTGGGTTAGGTATAGCATTTGATCAGTAACTCTGGGTATACCTTAGGAGAACAAACTTTAGTTCAGAACAATAGCAAAATACTGTGGATGCTGGAAATCTGAAATAACAACAGGAAGTGCTGGAAACACTCAGCAGGTCAGGCAGCATCGAGGAGAGAGAAACAGTGTTATTTTAGTTTAGAACAGTTATTCAGTCTATGATTCATAGTCTGTTACTGACATGACTTCAAATAAGCACATTACATGAATACTTTTAAAAATATATATATACGGATTTCCAGCCTCCACAATATTTTGCTTTTTATACATTAACATTGGGGCTGCATCTTGTTAACACTTTTTTGCTTTACTTTTACAGATAACTTGCTGGAACTGAATGCCGACAATGCAGCAAATGGCTTTCTTGAGCCCCAGGACTCTCAGTATCGAGGTGCTCATAAATGTGGTGTTTGTTTCCAAACGTTTCCCAAGTACAATCAGTTACAGCGCCACCTGCGGGAGCATGAGGAAAATGACAAGGTCAGCATACTTATTTCTGCCCCTTCAAAGGTTTCAAAATTCAAAAGGCCCTCAAATTACATCCAACGGCGCGCTTATTTAAATAACATCATAAAAGCAATGGTATCAATATCAAATACTCAAAAGATAAAATAAGCTTTCCCCGCCCCCTGATGACTCAACTGGTTAAGGCAGTATGCAGTAGAATCATGCAGACCGAGAAGGGTCCAGGTTCGGTTTTGTTATTTGTGTTGAGTTAGCTGATCTCGGGTGGTATTGCAGTTGGCCTCAGTGTTAGGGAGGGGGAGATTGACCAGGGTAATCTCTCCTGACACTTGCTGGAAATGTGTGCATGCAGACATTGGGTGAAGAGTTGGCCTTGGCTGTGATGACCCTTGTGGTTAAATAGCCTGCTAACCCTCAGTGTTGAGGCTCACACATGTTTAATGGCTATCTGGTGAGGGGAGGGACCGGGTAGTAACCTGCATTCACTCAGTGACAGCCGTGGCTCAGTGGGTAGCACTCTCCCCTCTGAGTCAGAAGGTTGTGGGTTCAAATCCCACTCTAGAGACTTGAGCCCAGAGATCTAGGACGACACTCCAATGCAGTACTGAGCGAGGGCTGCACTGTCAGAGGTGCCGTCTTTCGGATGAGATGTTAAACCGAGGCCCCGTCTGCTCTCTCAGGTGGACATAAAAGATGCCATGCACTATTTCGAAGAAGAGCAGTGGAGTTATCCCTGGTGTCCCATCCAGTAATTATCCCTTAATCAACATCATTAAAACTGATTATCTGGTCATTATCACATTGCTGTTTGTGGGACTTTGCTGTGCACAAATTGGCTGCTGCGTTTCCTACATTACAACAGTGACTGCACTTCAAAAAGTACTTCATTGGCTGTAAAGCGCTTTGAGACATCCTGAGGTTGTGAAAGGCGCTATATAAATGCAAGTCTTACTTTTTCTTTACCCAATCAAAATTAAAATGTCTTCAGGAGGAAATCGGGAGAAAATTAACAGAAAAAGGAGGAAGGGCCTTCATTTTCTTAACAGGAGCATAATGTTTGGAATACAAATTTGAAAGTAATGTCTGAGGGGAGAGATATTTGCTTCCCTCTGTCCCCAGGACAATCATTTTGTAATTTTCCCATGGCAGCTTAGCTGCATAACAGATGTCATCATTCCAGTAACGCACAAAGACTAAAGAATAGCTGATGAATTTTAATGCAGATAAATGGTAAGTTAATACATATTGGAACAGGAAACAGTAATCGTGTACATGATGGAGTATTAGCAAAAGTGGAAACAAAAGGATTAGGCATAATTACATTCACCAACAGTTTCCAGCTGTTATCACCCAATCGGACCAGTTTTTGGCATAAACCTATGTGAAGGGTCAAGGCCCGTCGTGTGAGATACTACCAAAATTTGAAAAGATAACCGAAGATGAGGCAAATCAAGAGGCAGTGGTTAGGTGATGCCAATCTTGGCTTTTAAAAGCCTGCAGATTGGTGGAGAAAAGGAAGACTAAGGGAGCTATGGGAGTTCTACAGTTTTGAGGAGAGACTGAGTTAGAGTAGGAAACTGTCTAATTGAGTCTTTACGCAGGGAGGAAAAAGACTGTAAAATAGTACATTTGGGGCGTGAGATAAACAGGAGAATAATGTTCAGAGGAGCAATGACCATGGTAGTATTGGTAAAATAGGAAGAGAGACAAGAAAGGCTGTGATGGAGAGAATGAGAGTTGCACCTGGAAGTTGCGCAGTGGTCCTCGGCAGGAGATTGGCAGACCCCCTGGGGAAATGGCATAAATGGCTAAGCACAACTGTACAGTCCCTGTCTTTGGGGTATCATCGAAGTTGCGACAGGAGATCGGGAGAATCTCATCAGAAATTCAGAGCACTGATATCCAGAGGTATGAGAAAAACCATCTATTGAGTGACAAACTTTTTATACTGCTAGATCATAGGCTAGGCCTCAACAGCCTATGAGTATAAGTTAGAAGTGGTTGTTTAAACCTTGTATAGATCATATTTACATAGAGGTCATATTTGAAATATTGTGTGCAATTTTGGTCACCTTACTTTCAAAAGAACACTGAATTATTGGAGAGGCTTCAGGTACGGAAAGAAGTATATTTCTGGGCCTTGGGGTTTTATATTAGGAGGGACTTGTAAAGCTAAGATTGTTTTTTGTTAGAGAAAAGAAGGTTGAGGTGTTTGGGGGGATGGTGTCTGGGTCTTTAAAATGCTGAGATACATAGATGGTGTAGATGTAAGCAAGCTATTTGAGTTAGACTCTGAGTAACAAAACAGAGCGTTGAAAATTAAAAAGTGTCAAATGAGACTAGAGATTAGAAGGCCTCTTTTCCCCAAAGGGTAGTGGGCATGTGGAACAGACAGCCAATAAAAGCAGTTGATGCTGTGTTGATTAACTCCTTCACAAGTATCTGGGTAAAAATCTGGTTAGGAACAGTATCAGAAATGATCAGATGATGGAGCACAGCATGGGATGTGATGGTTCCCTGTGCTGTGTGGCCCCAGGGCGTGTCGGTAAACTGGAGCTTGCCAGGCTTGCGTAATGAAGATGTGAGGACGTATAAATATTCTGCTTGACAGCCATTTGGAGACCAGGAAGCATTCCTTCAGAAGATCAAATAGCTGAGGTACAGTCCATGACTGGGTAGACTGAACATGATCTCTGCAGTGAGTGAGCTTGATGGCTGAATGTCCTTTGTCTTATTCCATGCTTTCTAATGTTATGTTCTTATGTTGAAAAGATAACATTGAATTGTACAAGGAAGTCTTGCCATTAACGTTATCTACTCATAATTTTTGAAACTTTAGTGAAATTTTATACCTACTTAGCATTTCTTATGGGGGGGGAGGTGCAAAAGGGGAAGAATAGTAGAAAGGTAAAACCTTGGCCTAGAAATTGGGTCGCGTAGTGGCTGTTTTTCAGTCTCTACGCGGTCTCCTAAGTCCCCAAAATGGCGGGCAGCAAGCGCATCCGACCGGAAGTGTGCCGCCCGCCATATTGGGCAAGGACAAACAAGACGCTCTTTACCCACGCCTGAAGCAGGCGTTAGGTCCTTTGCATTTGCAGATAAGGGGCCCAACAACTGCTTCACGTCTCTGCTCCAAAATTGGTTTGCCCTGAGACAGCTCACACCATCTACTTTCCATCTTGCCTCCCAGTCAACTGCAGTGATAGGCTCAGTATTGTGATTCCATACCATATAGTGTGGGAAGTGGAATTTGGTTTATGGCCATAGTCTGCTTCAACTGCTCGTTCAGTTTTAAGAATGCTAAGTTGCTCGTAGTTTAAAAAAAATATATTTGTGATACTGCCAGTGCCCAACCCCCACTGCCTGCTTTCTGTTTCTCTCACTGAGCACCTGGATCTCTTCTCAAATTTGGCTTCCAAATTCCTGGACTTCTCTGGACATCAAGACTATGCTTCTGCACTGGACTACACCGTAAGACTCCTCTGCTGTGTCTCTGATCTGCTGCTCTGTTGCTTAAATTTTAAAGTAACTTTAATCAGCTTAAGCCCTTCCCCCACCGCTGCTGTAACCTGCTGAGCCTGGCTGACTGGTTCTACTGGTTTTTCAGCTACAATATGGTTCTGGCTAGTGTTTTACTCTCCTGGACCGAAGTATATTTCTCCGCCGCTTCTGGATCTTATGGTGACCTCCAACTTCTCCATCGTCTTTCTGCCCCGCAACCGATTCTGCACATCTCCTGGATCTTCATTCCCACGAAATAACCTCCATCCTCCAATTCTCTACCTTTCAAATAGCTTCTGGATTTCACTCGCCCGGTATACTTGTCTCCGAACTTGGACAACAGTTTGTCGATGCTCCATGCCAACTCCACCCTACCTACATCAACTTTATCCCACCACGGGACCTCTGACTTTGACTTTAACTCTGGACTCCCTCCTGTTGTCGCCCATCTATTCCCTGTTACTACCAGGATATATGTATCCTAATAATTGGTACATAACCAGGCCTATGTAAATTTAGTTTTCCGTGTCCATTCGTGTGCGCATTTTGGTTGTTGCTCCGGACCCGAGTCCATCACTTCTATTTCCACTTTTTTCTCCCACCCCAGCCCCTTTTCTTTTCTCTCTACCCCTCCTTGACCGCACTCTCCTGGCGTCACGCCTCCTTTCATTTCTCCCCTCTCAGGTACTCTGCCCTCCCAAATTCCTACCTCAGCCCTTTATTACTCTTCGACCTTCCTACTCTCCTGCCGCCGCCCTAGGCTTGATGCCCCTCTTAGATAAGCCTTCAGCTTCTCTCTGTGCCTCTCTTGGCATCCTCCGAAGGGCTCATTGAGGCACTCGTCGCTGCCTCCATATGAGCAGAAACCCCGTCTGCTCCATCCTACTCTCCTACCTCCCCGCCCAGCGTGCCCCCGTTGGGGGCTAATCTTGCCTATCTCCTCCCCGTCAAACTCACCCCTCCCGGTGCTGACCCTGTGGACTCTGGCAGCAGATCAGCTTTCACCGCCACTCTCCGCATCTCCTTCCAGAATGTCCATTCACTTACGAATAAGGCCCTTGCCATCCATGAGCTTGTTGTGGATGATTGCATCGACATCATGGCCTTTACGGAAACCTGGCTGAGGGGTGATGACCCCTTCCCCCTGAATGAAGTCTCCCCGCCTGGCTATACCTTCCACCACTTGCCCCGCCCAGACCATCGCGATGGCAGTGTGGCTCTTAGCACCAAATCACAACTTGGTCTGTCCCCCTACTCCTCTGGCACGTTCTCCTCCTTTGAGCATCTCACCTGGTTCCATCCCTCTCACCTCTCATTTAAAATTCTCGTTCCCTAACGCCCACCTAAGTACCATAAAAATTTTCTTACCGAGATATCTTCACTGCTTTCATCCCTCAGCCTCTGCACCGAGCGACTTCTCATCCTCTGTGATTTCAACCTCCATTGTGGAATGCAGAGATAACCCCCGGCTTCTTTTCTCTACTGCAAACCGTCTTCTTAAACCCCTCTCCCCCCGTCTCCTTCACCTTCACCTCCAACAACAAATGCAAGGAACTCGTGGACCTTTTTGTCACTATGATTGCGACCATCCGTTCAGCTGCCTCTGCCAATTCCCTTCCTTCCCCAAGCCCACCGGGCCAAACTTCCTCTAAGGTGCTCCCTGCCCTAGCCCTGAACTCGCATTTTTCTCCAGTTTCTCTCCGATCTCCTCTCATGCCCTCTCCACGCTCATCTTGTCCATGAGACCACTTCCTGCTCCCTCGACCCTATTCCCACTAAACTGCTGATCACCCAACTTCCTTTTCTGGCTCCCATGTTAACTGCTATTATTAATGGTTCTCTCTCCTCAGGTATTGTCCCCTCTCCTTCAAATCTGCTGTCATCACCTCTCTCCTCAAAAAAAACAACCTTGACCCTCCGTCCTTGCAAACTACCGCCCCATCTCCAACCTCCCTTTCCTCTCCAAAGTCCTTGAACGTGTTGTCGCCTCCCAAATCTGTGCCCACCTTTTCCGGAACTCCAGGTTTGAATCCCTCCAATCACGTTTCCGCTCCTGCCACAGTACCGAAAAGACTCTTATCAGAGTCACAAATGACATCCTATGTGACTGTGACAAAGGTAAACTGTCCCTCCTCGTCCTTCTCGAACTGTCTGCAGCCTTTGACACGGTTGACCACACCATCCTCCTCTAACACCTCTTCACCGTTGTCTAGCTGGGTGGGATTGCACTCGCCTGGTTTCATTCTTATCTATCTAATTGTAGCCAGAGAATCACCTGCAGTGACTTCTCTTCCTGCTCCCGGATCGTTACCTCTGGTGTCCCCCAAGGATTTATTCTTAGCCTCCTCCTATCTCTCATCTATATGCTGTCCCTCAGTGACATCATCCGAAAACACAGCCTCAGTTTCCACATGTACGCTGACAACACCCAGCTCCATCTCCCCATCACTTCTCTCGACCCCTCCACAGTCTCTAAATTGTCAGGCTGCTTGTCCGACACCCCGTACTAGATGAGCAGAAGTTTCCTCCAGCGAAATATTGGGAAGACTGAAGTCATTGTCTTCAGTCCCTGCCACAAACTCTGTTCCCTAGCCACTGACTCCATCCCTCTCCCTAACATCTGTCTGAGGCTGAACCAGACTGTTCGGAACCTTGTTGTCAAATTTGGCCCTGAAATGAGCTTCTGACCACATATCCGTGGCATAACTAAGACCGCCTATTTCCTCGTCCGTAACATCGCCCGTCTCCGCCCCTGCCTCAGCTCATCTGCTGCTCAAACCCTCATCCATGCCTTTGTTACCTCTAGACTTGACTATTCCAACGCACTCCTGGCCAGCCTCCCACGTTCTATCCTACGAAAACTTGGTCATCCAAAACTCGGCTGCCCATGTCCTAACTTGCACCAAGTCCCGTTCACCCATCACCCCTATGGTCCTGGTTAAGCAATGCCTCGATATTAAAATTCTCATCCTTGTTTTCAAATCCCTCCAAGGCCTCACCCCTCCCTATCTCTGTAATCTCCTTCAGCCTCACAACCCTCCGAGATATCTGCGCTCCTCTAATTCTGGCCTCTTGAGCATCCCTGATTATAATCGCTCATCCTTTGGTGGCCGTGCAGCTGCCTGGGCCCTAAGCTCTGGAATTCCCTCCCTAAACCTCTCTGCCTCGCTACCTCTCTTTCCTTCTTTAAGAGGCTCCTTAAAACCTACCTCTTTGAGCAAGCTTTTGATCATCTGCCCTAATATATCCTTATGTGCCTCGGTGTCAAATCTTGTTTTACAACACTCTTGTGAAGCAGCGTGGGACATTTTACTATGTTAAAGGCGCTATATAAATGCAAGTTGTTGTTGTTTTAGTAGCAGAATTGCAAAAGTTACAATTCTACCAGCAGCAATGTCAAACTATATTGTACTTTCCTATAGGTAAGGGTATCAATCCATAGAGTTAAGATGCAGATTAATCATGATCTAATAAAATGGTGATGTGGAGATGCCGTGTTGGACTGGGGTGGACAAATGTGAGAAGTCGCATAACACCAGGTTATAGTCCAACAGCTTTATTTGAAATCACAAGCTTTCGGAGCGCTGCTCCTTCGTGGAATGGTGGAACAGGCTTGAGGGGCTGAATGGCCAACTCCCATTCCTATGTCCCTATGACAGCTTTAACCATATCCGCTATTTGGCACTGGAAAGAAAATATCTCTCAGCTGTTGATTGATAACTATTGACAGTCGAAATACCTTTTGCGCCAGAGGTGAAATATTTGAAAAGCTGTGAACGTTTGCAGTGTTTGATGTTGTATTGCAGGATAGCTCTGTTTTAGCTAAGAAAAAAAGATTTTGTGCACATTTTTTTAATACTTTGAAACTCCTAACTTTTTTGCTTTGTCTGTGTAAACAGCCTTACCGGTGCGATCAATGCCCAACGTCCTTTAATATGGAGCTTAATCTCGTATTGCACAAAGCTACTCACAATGCAAATGATCCGGTTTGTCCTGTCTGTTTCAAAAAGTTCTCCCGCGTGGCCAGCCTTAAAGCTCACATTATGCTGCATGAAAAAGAGGAGGTGAGTGTTCACTGCTTGCAATCTACATTCACTTTATACCTAATCGTATCTAAAATACATCCTGTTCATTTACATTTTATGTGCCAAAGAATGACAGAAATAACGTGAAAATGCTGTTGCCACGAAACAGGAAAACAATTATGACAGCGACTGAAAAGATGTGAACTTAAATTTATCCAGCTCTTAATTAAAATCTGTTATTTGACAGATGTTTTGAAACTGACAAATGTTTCAGTGTAGAAAACAAAGAAATCTAATTCACCATCTTTTATAGCATTACGATTCTTTTAATTAATATTGGATCTCCTTCAGTGTGGCTCGTGGTAAATTAGATGATTCTCAGTTTTATAAGCACAAGAGTGTTATACCATATAATACTCAGGTTAATAAGAGCTTAGCTCGTGTTTGACCAGGGAACTTTGCAGATTGGAATATGCTTGTCCATTTCAGGCTGCACTCAGCATCCAGCATTTTACAATTGTTTTGCACCTTTAATGTCTTAAGTGTGACATTTAAGGTGTGACATCTTTGTGTGCGAGACACATTGTTTTATGATTTATTATTACTAATAGATTATAAAACTATAATAGGAGTACTAGAAATTTAAAATAGCTATATATAATGCACAAGCTCAATTAATCAGTTAACATCTGTTTCTATTTTCCCTCTGCAGTCGAAGGTTATCCAAGGCCAGATTAAGTCTCTCATGAGATTTTGACTTTTGACACTGAATTATTTCCCGAGATTAAAATGATGGTGTAGAGGGATTGATTATAGAGCTGCAGTGGCACTGCCCTGTTTGTTAGCATACTGAGCACGGAGAAAGGGGGAGGCGGGGACGAATAAGTACCATATCAAAACAAAATCACCAGTTTAGCTTTTTAATACTATAGTAAATTTTACTAATTAGCTGGAAAAAATGATTGTGAATTTATCTAAGACTGTAATACTTACTAGTAATTTTTGCTGTGCAGAAACTTGTACAGCTTCCAATGGTCTGACGTCTTTGACTTAATTTTCTCCTCTGTAGAACCTGATCTGTACAGAGTGCGGAGATGAATTTACGTTGCAGAGCCAACTTAGTAGACACCTAGAGGAACACCGGCAGGAGCTAAATGGAAGCCGAGTGCACGTTTGTAAGATCTGCACTAAGGAATTTGAAAGGCCCTCCCAGCTACGAGAACATATGAAATCACACTACAGAGTTAGGTTTGTAAGATTTGAGACAGGAGTGTTAATTCTTATTTACGACGTGAATTTCTGGCAATCTTGCACAAACTTAAACTGAATTGCTATGAAATGATAGGCATTTGAATACCTCTATACCATATTTAAACTGTTGATTTTCTGGGAAAGTGGTGGGGTGTGGAGACTAGAGTGCCTTGTTTATAGATGAACGATCAAAACCTATCCGTTTCTTTGAAAGTTTTAATCTGCAGGAGTTGAATTCAAGTGGAGTGCCAACCTACCAAACTTTTGGTGTGGGGGTGGTGCGGTTTGAGCTAAACATTCATATTTATTTAGCGATCAATTGTATTAGTAACGTTAGATACTAAGAGAAGATCAATGTACACGGGCACATTGATTTCATCACCAGTAAAATATGAGTCTCTTTCCTATGTAGACGCAGAAAAAAGTCATTAGACAATTGAGGGAGAAACAGTAATCTAGATTTTCTGATTGTCATTATTTTAACACTGGTACTAACTTATCCATTTTAAATAGGTTAGCTATGGCATTAAAATGACACCAATTGACAATGCTAGGCTAGTATGTCAAAACTCACTATTCATTGACCTGCCTTATCAGCTGGAAGAGGAGACAGAGAGATTTTCGTCTTTACTGCCTGGGCATTGAGCATCGTCATGAGCGGAGCGCAGAAGGGAACATCTAGTGGGGAGGATTGCATGCCAGGAACAGAACCTGTCTGATTTTTCCTTTCGTTGAAATTAAGGAAAATCCGGTGGAATCTTGAAGGGGCACGCGATCGTTCCCCATCAGATTTTCCTTTTTTGCACTACACCCAGGTGGTAACAGCGCAAATCTACCCCCATAGTGTTGAGCGAAACAAGAAAAACAATCTAGAACTATCTGGGTCATCGTGTTTCAAGTGTCGGCCATGTTGTTGGCATTTCTAATATCTTTATACCGCAACAACTTGCATTTATGTAGCGCCATTAATGTAGTAATAACGCCCCAAGGCAGTTCACAAGAGCTTTATCAGACAAAAATTGACAGCCAAGACACATGAGATATTAGGACAGGTGACCAAAAGCTTGGACAAAGAGGTTGGTTTTAAGGAGCGTCTTAAAGGAGGGGAGAGAGAGGCGGAGAGGTTTAGGGAGGGAATTCCAGAGCTTAGGGCCAAGGCAGCCGAAGGCGCAGCCACCAATGGTGAAGCGATGAAAATCAGGGATGGGCAAGAAGCCAGAATTGGAGGAGCACAGATATCTTGGAGGGTTGTAGGGCTATAGGAGGTTACAGAGATAGGGAGGGGCGAGGCCATGGAGCGATTTGAAAACCAGGATGAGAATTTTAAAATTGAGGCGTCGCCGGACCGGGAGCCAATGTAGGTCAGCATGCACGGGATGATGGGTGAATGATATATATATATATATATATACTGATGATATTGAAGTGTTAACTACTTGGGAACGTGACATGGGTGATGATTGCTAACACAGTAAATGTCGGATATTGTTTTGCTGTAATTGTTTTTTCTGTAAAATGTTGCACGAACCTCAGTCTGATATTCATCAATTTTTGCACCCCTTAATTGCCAGGTCATCCCTGTGTACCAAACAGTACAAGCGGCATGTTGATAGGTCAGGGTTCTCTCATCGCTGCGAGCATTGTGGGAAAACATTCCAGAAGCCTAGCCAGTTAATTCGACACATCAGAATACATACAGGTGAGGTATGCTGTTGAAGCTAATTCAGGGATGTTTATCGGAATGTCTTTTACAAAGACCATTGAGATAGTAATTCATTTTTCATGCATTCTAGTAGCAGAGCATAAAAATTGCCGATTTTTAGGAACCGGTTAGGTATGGTTCTCCGTTTATTCCTATAAAGTAGTGGTCCCTTTCTGGATTAACGCACACAAGTAGTTTGCATTAAAGCAATAGTTAGCCTATTTTCATATTTTTTTTAATTCGCTTATGGGATCTGGGCGTCGCTGCAAGGCCAGCATTTATTGCCCATCCCTAATTGCCCTTGAGAAGGTGGTGGTGAGCCGCCGCCTTAAATCGCAGCAGTCCGTGTGGTGAAGGTGCTCCCACAGTGCTGTTAGGGAGGGAGTTCCAGGATTTTGACCCAGCGACGATGAAGGAACAGCGATATACTTCTAAGTCAGGATGGTGTGTGACTTGGAGGGGAACTTGGAGGTGGTGGTGTTCCCATGCGCCTGCTGCCCTTGTCCTTCTAGGTGGAAGAGGTCGCGGGTTTGGGAGGTGCTGCCGAAGAAGCCTTGGTGAGTTGCTGCAGTGCATCTTGTAGATGGCACACACTGCAGCCACGGTGGAGGGAGTGAATGTTTAAGGTGGTGGATGGGGTGCAAAATCTGAATTAATATTGGATAACTGTTCTTTCTCAGGAGTTAATAGAATACTACATGAAAAGTTTGGAGATATTACATTGCAATTATTAACCCTTTATCATCAAATTTACTGCCTGTGTACTATATTGTAAAAATTGGTGTCTGTCCACTGAATGCCCATGCATCTCATTGGTCCATAGCAGCCACATGATCATAAATGTATTGTCTGCAATCCCCGCTCTCAGTCTTATATAGAATATACAGCACAGAAACAGGCCCTTCGGCCCAACTGTTTCATGCTGGTCCACACAAGCCACCTCCCACCCTTCTTCCTCTAACCCTATCAGCATAACCTTCTAATCCTTTCTCCCTCATGTGTTTATTTAGCTTCCCCTTAAATGCATCTATGCTATTCACCTCAACTACGCCTTGTGGTAGAGTGTTCCATATTCTAACCACTCTCTGGGTTAAGAAGTTTCTCCTGAATGCCATTCTGGATTTATTAGTTACTATCTTATATTTATGACCCCTAGTTTTGGTCTCCCCCACAAGTGGAAATATCGTCTCTACCTATAGAACCCCTTCAAACATCTTCTGTTCTCGAGCTGTTCTTGCTCTGAAAGTCTGCTTCTGGCCTACTCTCTCCTCAGTCAGCTTCCTTGTTCCTTCGCAGCCCCCCCCCCCCCCCAACCCACATGACGTAAGAAAACTACTAGGCACTTGGTCTAAGCGTTAAACAAAGCTTTAATCAACTGTTTTTCAATATGGAGATCTAGTTGTGTCCTTCACTAGTTCCTGTTGAGGAATGTCCTAAGCAAGCTGGGCCCATGCCTGAGTATTTATACTCTCCCTGGACAGCGCCACCAGCAGGCCGCCCAGTATTACTTCATACATGAATGACATGATTCATGTCACCACACTCCTTACCCAGGTCCAAACCCTTTCTGGACCTGCACCACCTTTTCCTTCCAGGCTTGAACCCCATGCTCCGTCCACCTCAACGCTCCAAATTCTCTTTTACCAATGCGTGTTGCAGCAGTGCCTGGATACCTCAATACCGGGTGATGCCACAGCTCTGGATACAATAGGGTACATGTGTATCACAGACCAGCTCCTGGCTTTTTGCTGCTTCATAACCCCAGGATCCTGACCCCCCTCCCCAGTTTCTCTCTGCTATAAGTTGCAGCAGCCCTGGTACATGCTGCATGCTCTGGCTTTAACTCAAATCAAAGGTATATACTGAGTAAATCGGTAAAGGAACATCCTGTGTGAGGGGCATTCGGAGTAAAGGAATCTAGGGGAGTTTAGGACTAGGAGACATAGCCTAAAAATTAGAGCCAGATCTTTCGGGAGTGAAATTAGGAAACACTTCCACACGCAAAGGGTGGTAGAAGTTTGGAATTCTCTTCCGCAAACGGCAGTTGATGCTAGATCAATTGTTAATTTTAAATCTGAGATTGATAGATTTTTATTAACCAAAGGTACTGAGGGTTATGGGACAAAGGGGTGTATATGGAGTTAGTTTACAGATCAGCCATGATCTCATTGAATGACAGAACAGGCTCGAGGGGCTAAATGGCCTACTCCTGTTCTATGTTCCTCGGAGGGAAACAGAAAGAGTGGAAGACGAACAGAAGGACACAGAAGATGGAAAGTATTTGAGTGGGAGACAACCAGTAAGCCAGTTAGAGGAAGGACGAGAGATATTTAAAAAATCTTCATGACCAATGTCATGGGAGATCAATTTGTGCATTAAAGATGCATGTGAATAATCTCAGCTCTATTGTCAGTAAATGGATATAATAGGAAAAATGGTTGGTGATTAGATACAACTGGAACTGGGAAAATTATTTGCCGGTGGGAGGGGGGAGTGAGGGTAAGAAGGAGACATTAGCAATATAAAAGATAATTGGAAATGTGTAGACTAAAATGAATTTATTTCAGAACCTCAAGATTGTGTTAGAGTTTACACTGTGCTGCCACCCATCATCTATTCTTACCTTCAGAAAAAAAATTTGCATTTCAAAAAAAGCATTCAAATGTTTTAACTTCTACCAGGAAGGTATTTGATCTGTCCTGTGATCTAGTGTAAAATAATAATTATGCAGCTGATCATTGAATGTGAAATTCAGTAACTCAAGTTAAAGAATTAAAATTGATACCATTTTATACAGTTGACAAAACTAAAATCTATCTCTTTCATTATTGTTGTTAATGTTGTTTCTAAACAAGTGCCTGTAAATAATATTTTATATTAGATTGCCAGTGTGTTTAATTATTTATGTAGGGAAGTACGTGAGACCTTGAGCATTTACTGCCCTGAGTAAACTCTCATGGATTAACACATAATATGACTAGTGTTATCACCATTAAGTTAACCCAACACCTGGTACATCTAGTGTTATTGCTATAACATTAACCCAACATTAAACCAATGTATGACTATACTTTTGATTTTTTTTCCTACAAACTTTTCGGCACTTATCAACTTTTATTTTTATTCTGTAACTTAGGTGAACGGCCATTTAAATGTGGTGATTGTGGAAAAGCTTTCAACCAGAAAGGAGCGCTGCAGATCCACATGATCAAGCATACAGGCGAAAAACCCCATTTTTGTGTTTTCTGCCCAGCATCCTTTTCACAGAGGGGCAATCTACGAGCGCACATACAGAGGGTTCACACTGAGGTATTGGTATTCCCATAATGGGTAGCAAGTGTTTCAACTGGGCTTCATCCAGAATTGATGTGGTTTAAATTTGACTACATTAGTACAGAACTGCTACTTTGTAATCTCTGAACTGCACCTTATTTTGCCTTTTTTTTTTAAACTGACCAGTACATTGGTGTTTCACTAAAGTATGGTATTTTCTGGAACCCTTCGCCCTTTGACTATTTTGATACTTAATCACTAGTTTCTTTCTTGTTTGACAGCCAGTCATTTGTTAACCTTCTGCTACTTCCATGATTTTTTTTTAGATGATTAACAATGAATCCTAAATGGAAATGTGTTGTTTCTGAGGTCAGTTCATTATCAAACAGGTATATTCTATAACTCTGGAATAACATTTCAAAAACCAACTTCAACTGTAGTACCAAATCAATACTAAATCTATGTTGCTGTCCTGCTGGATTAAGGTGCCTTCTGCGCCTTTCCAAAGTCTTTCAGAAATTTCGCACCCCTGTTCTGACGCTTCCATTAATTGTCTGCCTCCCTTGAAATTGTACTTGCATGCAATTTTCTGCTCCCAGCACTAGTGTTCACCCTGCACTCATTGAAACCTGCACCAGGAGCCATGTATAACTATGATAATGAACTGACCTCAGAAATAGCACATTTCAATTTGTGTCCATTTTAAAAACTCGTTTTAGCCATTCGGGTGTAAACTATTAAACAACAACAACTTGTATAGCACCTTTGACATAGTAAAACATCCCAAGGTGCTTCACAAGAGCGACGTCAAACAAATTTTGACATCAAGCCACATAAGGAACTATTAGGACAGGTAGAGAGGTCGGTTTTACGGAGCGACTTAAAGGAGGAGAGAGGGAGGTAGAGAGACGGAGAGGTTTAGGGAGGGAATTCTGGAGATTAGGGCCTGGGCAGCTGGAGGCACGGCTGCCAATGGTGGGACGAAGGAAATCGGGGATACACAAGACCCAGAATTGGAGGAAAGTAGAGTTCTCGGAGGGTTGCGGTGCTGGAGGAGGTTACAGATAGGGAGGGGCTCAAAGAGCAAAACAAAATTTCATGACAGCAGAGGGGAGAGGAAAAAAATTGCCTGGCAGGTCACAGAGGAATCCACTTCATTCCCCGTCCATAATTGCTCCCTAGCGCTGGTCTAGCATTTGTCGGAAGAAGAAAACTTAAAGCTGCAACTTAAATAGCCAGTCCCATCAGCGTAATCTATTGCGATGATGTAAATAACTGTAAAAGGAGCTTTGGTTAGGTTAAATAGTAAACTCAAGTATTCAAAATAAACAAGATTATTATAGTACAGTTGATCTCTGATACTTCAGCTGTAACTCCTTTTTTGGCCTCTTTTGACACCCCTAATTTCTACTTAAATGCTTTATGTTCACATGTTAACGTCACTCAGTATAATTTTACTCCACTTATTATTTCCATTCATTAAAAGTGAAATTAAGCATTTAGAGAAAACGAGTTGAGCAGATAATTATTTTAAAAGATAACGAGATTGATTTTAACCCCGAGTGGGTTTTGGGTGGGAGGGCGTGAAACTTAGCCGTCAGTCTAAGTTTTAGGTTTGGGGTATTTTAACTCCGAAGCTTTGTTTAAAAGCTGCCTGGGATGGGCGGGAAGAGGGAACAGAGCGGCTGCCGGCAGGGAAAGACGAGACAGCCCTTGGCTTGCCAGGTAAGTGGGACGGGGAAGGGATTTGGGGAGGGTCCTGCGGGAGGGGAAGTGGTGGAGGTGCAGGGCGAGTCTGGGGCAGGGAAGACTGCGACTTTCCTTTGTGGGACCCGGAGCAGCCCCACAAAAGGAAAGTTTTACACTATATAACTCGGAGGGCCACTTGTGCCGGCAGAACAGGCGCAGACCTGCTTCAGCCTGGCAGGAAAGCCGTGGCAGCCTCCTCGCTCAGGCCCCAGTTGGAATGCAATCGGGGTCCCATTGATGTAACAGAACCCTGTTTTGCATGGATTCATGAGGCACCAGGCTGCTTTAGGTGAGTGCCTCAAAGGTCCGCCGAGCCCTGCAGGTTAAAATTGGAATGGGGAAGGAAAGGGTCGAATTAACCTGCTCGTTTTTAACTCACTCGATAGTGTTAAAATCAATTAATTTATTTGGATTGTGGCATTCCGCACAAGGTTTTATATTTGAGAGCGAGAGATTTATTGTGAAGAGAGAGGTCTGAAGAGCTGAGCTCAGTTTCATGATTCACAATTATCATTCTGTTTTATATCCCCCGCCCTTGGATTAGCAATGAAAGTGATGGCCCTGAATTTGCGATCAGAATGGTGGCGAACTGACAGCGTTCGCCCTCATATCGCCTTTGAAACTGACCACAAGTTTGTGATTTCCGCATGCAATAAATCCCGAACTTGCGATCTGTCAAGTTACGAACCCACAGAGGCTTCGCTGTGTCTTTCACCTCCTGATAGAAATGAATGTGCTGGCAAAAAGTTGGGCTAATTGCCCACCTACTCCGAAGTAATTATGCTTTCAATTTTTAAATCTTGTGCAAGCAGGCGCAGGAAGCCTGTTGCACAGTGTAAGGGGACTGCAAGCAAGGTTTTTATTGGGAATGAAGTTCTAACACACAACACAATTAATAGGTACCATCGATTGTGTATTGTACATAGTCCTGTTAGGTTGTGTATCCTGCAAGAAAATGGTTTACAATTAGCAAATGCAAATTTAGAACAATCATTGTAGATTGCCATTTTTGTTTTAATTTAAATCATGAGAACGGAAACATTTTTGTTTAGATGTCCCAAACATGTGTCACCAGATGGTATCTTTAGTGTTGTAATTACTGAGGAAATTGACCTAGATATTCTGTAGAATATATGTCACTGAGGACAGTGACTGTCTCATTATCTACAGTAACATAACCACATCACAGAATGATCTCGAGTCAGTCATTAACTTGTCTTTAAAAAAAAAGGTTTTTGAAGAGCTTTCTTTTTGCTTCAATGTGAAAATTATTTTTAAATGGTTAATTCCCGTTACGTACGTTTGTTTGGAGGGGAAAGAGAGAAAAGTGTCAGGTAGTTTGAAACGGGATAATTCAGATAAAATTTGAGATTAACGATAGAATTTTAAAAAATTCATGTTGAATTAAATAGAAACTGAAATCTATATAGGCCCAGAAATTGATCTCGCTCTGTTCCCGCGGGGGTAAGGAGCAGGCGCGATCTCTCACTCCGCGTTGGCTTTTTCAGATCCAGCTCGCACGAACTTGATGTTCTAGACATCAGCTGGGCAGTGCTTGCGTATCCCACCGGCGTAGTGAATTCGTGCGAGCTGTGGGATCACGTGACTCAGTTAGAGCCAATGGCAGCACACCATCTTCCATTCATAAGTTTCACATACGTGCTGTGAAAGCTATGAATCTTACACACCCTCAAAATAACAGCTAAACCTCAATTAAATTTAAAAAAACCATCACATTAATAAAATAAGCATAGTTAAATAAATTAACCATTTTAAATAAAAAATAAAATTTTTGAAAAAATTTAAAATCTTTTAAAAAGTTATAAAAATAAACTTACCTGTCTTTAAAGTCTCTAAAAAAGATATACCTGTTAAAAAAAATTCAAAATAATACTTAATTCACTACTTACCTTGTTAAAAGTGGGTCTTACTCCTTTTTTCGTTTCTAAAATCTTCCGTCCTTACCTGCGCGTCCAAAGCACTAAGTGCACAGCGTGCGCGCAGCCTGTAGCGCGCACGCGGTGCACCGAGGAACCGCCCCCTTTTCCAAAGACCAAGTGCCGGTTTTCAGCGCATGCGCAGTGCATGCAGAAAACCGGCAATTGGAGAGAGAATACGCGAGAGTACGCAGTGCGTACTCTCGCGCAGCGGGATCAATTTTTGGCCCATAATCTGTATAAAGGAGAGACAAATAAAGGCCCCCAGTATTCCTGTTGAGTTTACCCAGAATTTCAGTGAGAGTATTGGCTTGGCAATAATATGGAACTTAGATGCACGTTTCAATGAAGGAGGAAGCTGTAAGAAATGCGCGATTTACTGCAAATGCGACCATTAAAGCTGGCGAGACCTGAATGAATAGCTTATAGGCTAAGAATCAGGAAGTAAAAAAACCACCGCCCCACGTGATCCCAGGTTTGCATTCGCACAACGGTGCGCTCCCGGGCTCCGTGGGGGAGTATGCTGCACGGAACTCTGCAGCGTTTTAAAGGAAGTTCTGAAGGGGTATCGCATGAAGTAGGTGCGGATTTACTTACGATGTCAGCGGCGTACTCCTCCGTTACGACGCCGACCGCAAATTCAGGCCCGTTGTGTATCTCTTTTTACAGGAATCAACATGATGTGTTTCAAATGGTATTACCAATTCAATGTTTGAGGATTTTTTGTTAGCATTTCATGCTGCCTTTGATGGGCAGAATACTTCATGCAGCTTCTTTAAGCAATGTTTCCACTTTTTGTTCTTTTTTGTAATGAAGATTATAATTCCCAGAAACATGATGAAACATTATTAGAGTTTAAAATCTCGTATTAACTGCACCGGCCATTGTGATTAAATTACTGTAGTTCTGTTGTTTAATTTTAATGTCAATGTTTCATTTTTGCTGAAATTGCTTTGTTTTTCATTTGCTCCTTTATTTCTGCTTTTTTTATAAAAAGGTGAAGGATGGTGACCAGCCAGCATATCAGTGTGAGGAATGTAGCTGTGTATTCAGAAAACTAGGCAGCCTTAATGCACACATCAGCAGGATGCACTCAGATGGATCAGAATCCTCGCGAGTAATCACTGACACTGCACACAGTGTACCGGTAAATTGGACTTATGTGACTCTAGATTTATTGTTGGCCTCTGGCTAAGAAAGATATTTCTCAAGTTATGCCAGCATTGCATGTTCCATTTGGAAAAATATCTAAATGGCCAAAACCATGCACTACACTAATGTTGTGTTCAAAACATTACAGCAAGTCAGTGTGATTTGTCATATGTAATAATGCATCTCTCAAAATGTACTACCCATTTCTCTGCATAGGACTGCAATTGTCACCTATCTGTCCACTCTATTGTATGACCTCCTCCAGTCTTCTTCAGTTTGTCACGCTCCCTAATTTGGTATGATCAGCAAACTTCAATATCATTTCTTTTGTGCCTATGTCAAAATCATTTATAAAAATGAAAAACAAAGGAAACCTTCGCACAGATCCCTGGGCACACCACTTCTCACAATCAGCCCCCCCCCCCCCCCCCCCCCCCACCAAAAAAAATCTATTTACACTTGCTCTCTGCTTTCTGTCTCCTAGTCACCTCTATCCATGAAACTATAGTCCCTTTAATGCCGTGTACTTTAACTTCTTACGTGGGACCTTATCAAATGCCTTCTGAAAAATCTACAGTATCTGCCACATTCCCTTTATCTATATATGTACATAAGCCTCTGACATATGTAATCCATTGTATAGAATAATTGCCCAGTCATTCTCTGTTCACCTATATTACTGTCTACTCATTTGTATAGATTATTACTACATTATAAATGAGTCTCTTTTGCACAGTAAGAATTTGCCATGATTTGACAAATGTCCTTGACTTCAATATTATTGAATGGTGATTACATCAGGGCGTTTAGTTTGTCATTTTGAAGATCGCTACTTGTGTATGCATGCAGACTGCGGAATACTGTAAAATGTCAGGATGGGCAAAGCGGTTATATGTAACTCTTAATGTATTGAGACTGGGTGTAATAATATAATTGCAGATTTTTCACTGTACGTTGGAGGGAATATATAAAAATAGGAATGTATAACACAATGTGTTGTCAGGGTCACTGATTCACAGTGACTGAATGTCAAATTCTGTTTTATTACTTGGTATTCTGGGATCAAATTCCACGACTCTTGTTCATTCTCCAGTGTTGCCTTTACACACTGCTTTTTTCTCGCGTAGCATTTGCAGGAGCATTGATTGCAACAAAGAGTCTGATTGCATTGTTAACGGCTCTTTCGGCAGGAGGATGTTATCTTACCAGAGACGGCTAAGAGAGCTGAAGACTTTCAGTACAACGCAGTAACCGTCTTACTAATTTCCGTGACGGTTTTCATAATAAGCACAGACTTTCGCGTAACATTTTCAAAAGTAATATTTCTGCAAATTCACACTACTGAACATTAGAGTAGAACTTGAATATAAAACAGGCTTTTGCTTTAAAATTGGCATCTTTGAATAGTAGCATAACACAATAAATGAAATTCCTCTGCTATTTTAAATGGGGTTAACCATTTAAAATAAACAGATTAACACTTTTATTAATATAGTGGACAAAGGAACCTCGTATGAACATGGTGAGCTTTTGCAGGCTAGTATTTGAAGACTCCAATTGTAAAGTATTTTTGCACTATTTTATGTGAGTAAGCCGAAAACAGCAATGCTGTAATGTTTTTGTTTTGGTTCACCAATAATAATGTGGTTCCTTAAAACGATGAATGACTGGTGTAAATCACAGCCTGGTTTCATTCATTTAATCATTTTTGTCATGACAACAGGCAGTTGGATCATCGCCAGTAACCTCCACAGGAGGTCACCAAGGAGCACAAGCAGTGACCGATGTTATACAGCAGCTCTTGGAGCTGTCGGAGCAGGTGACTGGAGAGGGGACGCAGTCTCAGCAGCCACTGCAGCAAATCGCCATAGAGGGCAGTATCAATCAGGACATCTTGCAAGTGAGTTCTCCCCATCTCTACTTCACCAACTATAGAAACAGTATTACAATGCCAAACCAGCTTCCAAATCTTTCAACCACTGACAAGCAAGTAAAAATGAATGAGGCACCATCTTGGTTTTCTTTAAACAATCTTGGAGATCTGAATTAAAAACAAATGAAGTGGGGACACAAAATTGAACGATGGCTCTCTGGATTTTTTTGTATTGGGGTTGATAGCAGGATAGCGACCGAATAAAAACATGCGCATAGAACCTTACTGAGTGTTCTTATGACAAAATGTGTAGATAGACCTTGTTATCTTTTTAGTTTTACACCTTCTTTGATACAACCGTTGATCTCAAACCCCACTTGTAATTCTTTATGAACTACTATAAAATGTGTTGCTTTGGTTGCATTGCTGTCACAGTTACACCCACCACATGCTTTGAACCTGACCTCATTAACCAACGGGTTCTTCTGTGTAATTTTGTGTGATAGTTCTCATTTTTACCAGATATTATATTGAATGTATTTTTTTTAATGACTTTTTCAATTAATTACAGCAAGCCTTAGAAAACAGTGGGCTAACAACTATTCCCATCCAAGCTCATCAATCAGAGTCTGGTCAGCCGAGGGCTTCGTTATCTCGAAGTCAGTCCCAGGATGCACAGACTACACCACTTCAACAGACTCAGTCTTCCACTCCACAGTCGCACCAGCAGCGCATGGAAAAACTGTCCGGCAAGGAGAATGTGGATGTGGTGAAAAAAATGATGTTGTATCCTGGTAAGTCAGAAAGTATCAGGTCTGAGAGAGCTATCCTTTTAGTCCGTTGCATATGTTTAATATGAATAATATTGGTCATGAAGGGTTTTGATAGAGTAAAGGAGGAGAAACAGTTTCCAGTGGCAGAAGGGTCGGTAACCAGAGGACACAAATTTAAGGTCATTGACAAAAGAACCAGAGGCAACATGAAGAAACA
The DNA here is from genome assembly GCA_030390025.1 of Squalus acanthias. Lineage (NCBI taxonomy): Eukaryota > Metazoa > Chordata > Chondrichthyes > Squaliformes > Squalidae > Squalus > Squalus acanthias. The sequence continues at coordinate 137,739,780 of CM059432.1, read as the reverse complement.
TTTTTTTACGCAGCGAGTTGTTGTGATCTGGAATACGCTACCTGAAAGGGTGGCGGGAGCAGATTAGTAGTAACTTTCAAAAGGGAATTGGATAAATACGTGAAGGGGGACAAAAATTACAGGGCTATGGGGAAAGAGTAGGGGAGTGGAACTAATTGGATAGCTCTATCAAAGAGCCGGCACAGGCACGCTGGGCTGAATGGCCTCCTTCGGTGCTGTATGATATGGCATTTGATGGAGAATAATGCACAATTTTTTTTTTAATGACTTGGTTGTGTAAGACACCAAATATAAATTTTAGAATAAAATGCCAAAGATTTAATGTAACAAATGGTCAAATCATATGTTAAGCCAGATGTCGCCTGCCATTTATTTTTTGATGAAGATTAGAGTGCAGTACCAACTTCACAAGGAGTTTTCCGATCCTCGTGTGAGTCGCATAATCCCTGATTATCTTCATGCCACTTGATGGGTAATAGTAAATATTATAAGCCTGCACCTAGTAGTACAGATTTAATTCTTCCATAAAAATTAAACAGATACCCAGCATAATAAAATAACTCATCTAGGATTGAATTAAGAACTAATCTAAAAAATGACAGGCAATGTGATTTTAGAATGGGCTGATCTTGCCTGACCAACCTCATAGACTTAGTGAGGAATATCATCCCAAATTGATGAGGGCAGGGAGAATGCATATGATGTAGTGCACTAGATTTCCAAAAGGCCCTTGACAAAGAATCACAAAAGCAAAATACTGTGGATGCTGGGAATCTGAAATAAAAATAGAAAATGCTGGAAATACTCAACAGGTCAGGCAGCATCTAGAGAGAAAGAGAGTTTCAGGTCATCAGTCAGAAAGTAGTGTCAACTGGTGGGCGTAATTAGTCCCACAGTTTTGAGGTCCTAGTAAGAATAGGAGATAATTCTTGATTTAAAAACAGTGAGGGTGCAGGGAGGAGGAAGAGCGTATTTGCAACTTAGGGGATGCATAGATTTTTCTTGATACATAGATTTTTTTTATTAACTCCATCTATGTATTTATTAGGACAGTGTGAACATTTCTATGTTAATTTTCATTAACTGATGTTCTAATCTTTTATATTCCCAGGGTCTGTCCGGCGAGTGAATGGAATTAGATGGCACATGTGTACATATTGCACAAAAGAATTTAAAAAGCCTAGTGATCTAGTGCGACATATTCGTATTCACACTCATGAGAAACCATACAAGTGCACTCAGTGTTTCCGGGCATTTGCTGTGAAAAGTACCCTCACTGCACACATGAAGACACACACTGGCATCAAGGAGTTCAGATGTCCCATGTGTGCAAAGATGTTCTCCACTCAAGGGAGTCTAAAGGTTCATCTTCGGCTTCATACAGGTATCTTTTAAAAGATTTCTGCATCAATTTGAAATGTTTTCTGGAATAACCCAGTGGCGGCGATCAGGTCCTTTTTTATATGGGGTCGTGAGGCTCCAAATTCAGGTAAGTTATTTACCATTTTTGTTGCTGGCATTCTGCAGAGTTGGTTTATCTGATGCCTCGGGGCAAACCAATCTTGTTGCATATGCAAAGGGACTATGCCTGCTTCAGGCACGGGTAAAGGACGCCGCTTGTTTGTTCTTACCCAATATAGCGGGCAATGGACTTCCGGTCGGGAATGCACACATGCTTCCTGCCTGACACTTTGGGGCCTTGGATGGACACTGAGCGTCTTAAGAATATCACAGTTAACTCCCCCACTTGCACATTGAAGCTATTTGAAGCATCCTGTTGGCTGCCCTGGGTGAGATCAACTGACTCAGCAGAGTCAAGAATTGAACATGGCTTAGTTCGACACCAAACAGTGTCTTCACCCTGCCATTGGAGGAAGCCAAGAAACCATGTTTAAAAACGGTTTGAAAGTGTCTTGGAGCAATTGCACAATTCCAGGGTTACTGGAATGAAATCCGTAACTAGAGAAAAGAATGCCATCTCATTTATTCAGCAAGGATTCAAACCAATAATTCTGGGTTTTTTTTTCCCCCAATTCTATTTCTCCATTGATCTTCTCTCTCCTATTTTTACCATCAGGAGCCAGACCTTTTGACTGTCCGCACTGTGACAAAAAGTTCCGCACCTCAGGGCACCGCAAAAGTCACATCGCTTCCCACTTCAAAAACTTACAGCTTAAGAAACGATTTCCACGCAAACCAGCCAAGACGCGGATTTTAAAAAACAGCATCACGTTAACTGATATTCCTCTCCAGGAACCGATCCTCATCACTGATTCAGGTAAGAGTTTTAATCATACATGAATTAATGGGATTAGACACACATGAGGAAATGAATTCCTGCAGAAAACAAAAAGTGATGCATACTTACAATGGCAAATGACTGAGAGTTTACAAGGCAATAAACAAATTGAAGGGGTTTAATTGATGTACCCTGAACAAAAATTAAAATTCAGTGATACTTGTGTGCAGTTTTATCTGATCCTTTTTAGAAAAAAAAGCTGTTTTAACTTATAGAAAGATGCTCTTGACTTCAGGTAAGATATATGGTTATACCCTTGGATGAATATATCAGGTAAAAAAAAATATCAGTTCAAATTTTTAAAGGTCAGTTTTCTTAAATTTTATTAATGCGTGCAGAACTACCTCATGAATTTTTGTTGAATGCCTTGAAAAGAATCGGATGTCTCCTCATATTTCCTTTTTACATAAATGATGTATCTGCTGCACAGGCTAACCTGAGCAGGCTGGGGCTCTTTTCTCTCAAAGAGAAGACTGAGGGATGACCTGATATTATGAAGGGGTTTGATAGGGTAGATGTAGAGTACATGTTTCCACTTGTGGGGGAGTCCAAAACTAGGAGCCATAAATATAAGATAGTCTCTAATAAATCCAATAAGGAATTCAGAAGAAATTTCTTTACTCAGAGAGAGGTAACCATACGGAACTCGCTATCACTTGGAGTGTTTGAGGCGAAGAGATAGGATTTAAGGAGCGTCTTAAAGGAGAAGAGAGAGGTAGATAGGTGGAGAGGGAGAGGTAGATAGGTGGAGAGGTTTAAGGAGGGAATTCCAGAGCTTGGAGCCTAGGCAGCTGAAGGCACGGCTGCCAATGGTGGAGCAATTAAAATCGGGGATGTGCAAGAGGCCAGAATTGGAGGAGCGCAGAGATCTCTGAGCCTTGTAGGGCTGGAAGAGGGTTACAGAGATAGGGAGGGACGAGGCCATGGAGGGATTTGAAAACGAGGATGAGAATTTTAAAATTGAGGCGTTGCCAGACCGGAAGCCAATGTAGGTCAGCGAGCTCTACCGAAGAAGAAGATCAGCTGTATAAACATAAATAGAACATTTACTGTCTCTTGCAAGGTACTGTTCATACTTTACCGAATGAAATTACATAGGTGTTAAACTACCTTCTGTAGTTCTTGATGGGGGTTAATCCACGCTCCAACAAAGTGTATATAGCAGATATTTCTGTCTGTACTGCAGGATGGGGCGAATTGACTTAAATCCCTTGAAAATACAGGATTGTCGTAAAAACCCATCTGGTTCACTAATGTCCTTTAGAGGAGGAAATCTGCCGTCCTTACCCAGTCTGGCCTATATGTGACTCCAGACCCACAGCTCTTAAATTGACTCTTAAATGCCCACTGTGGTTCAAGAAGGCGGCTCACCTCCACCTTCTAAAGGGCAATTAGGGATGGGCAATAAATGCCGGCCTTGCCAGCGACGCCCACAACCCATGAATGAATATTTTTTTAAAAAATTACATTACATTAAATTACATTACATTACTACTCTTCACTCAAGTGGTTTATGAACTTCTGTCCTTGGGAATCTGAATCTTGGGCAGTCCTTTGCCCTCATCCCACATTTACAATTAAAAATGGCATCAGAATTCCATGTGAACCAAAAAGATACTGTCGATTTTAAGTTGGACAAGCAAAGAGTATTATGTAATGTGATGGCAGAAGGGCCTTTGCTTTTTCCTTATGGAAAGGACCAAGAACCCCAGGAATTCCTCTCAATTGTTTTTGTGCCCAATGGGAACAAATCTGCAAGAAAGGGTTTGGTGGACTGTATACCAAGGCAAGGATTGGAGTCCAGGTAGCATTAAAGGTTACTTCATTAGCTCAGCAGTTCTATCTCGTGGGGCATGATGTAGGATAGCTGCAAAATACGTAGTTTTGCTTCAGCCCATAACTTAAATGGACTAGGCTGAGCTTCTCTGCATCCAATCCCTCAATAGGGCAGCTTTCTTCCACCTCCTCTACTACCTCCCCTCCCCCCCAACCAGTGAGGAAATTATAGTACATATTTTCGTCATCTTAAGGCTCAACTTTTTGAGGCTTCTTCTGGCCATCCTCCACCTTCCACAAGCCATAACTTGTCTAGAACATCGCGGTCCCATGTCCTCTACTGCACATAGCCCCAAACCCACATCCCACATATCCTTGCAAAGCTTCAATAGTTTTCTGTATCTCAATGGATAACCAAAAGATCCTTGTCCTCGTTTACAAATCCCTTTTAGATCCTTGTTCTAACCTATTTAGAAACATAGAAAAATAGGAGCAGGAGTAGGCCCTTCGAGCCTGCTCTGCCATTCAATATGATCATGGCTGATCCTCTATCTCAATACTATATTCCCACTCTCTCCCCATACCCCTTGATGCCTTTTGTGTCTAGAAATCTATCTATCTCCTTCTTAAATATATTCAGTGACTTGGCCTCCACAGTCTTCTGTGGTAGAGAATTCCACAGGTTCACCACCCTCTGAGTGAAGAAATTTCTCCTCATCTCAGTCCTAAATGTCCTACCCCCGTATCCTGAGACTGTGACCCCTCGTTCTAGACCCCCCCCCCCAGCCAGGGGAAACATCCTCCCTGCATCCAGTCTGTCTAGCCCTGTCAGAATTTTATACGTTTCAATGAGATCCCCTCTCATTCTTCTAAACTCTGGTGAATACAGGCCTAGTCGACCCAATCTCTCCTCATACGACAGTTCTGCCATCCCAGGAATCAGTCTGGTGAACCTTCGCTGCATTCCCTCTATGGCAAGTATATCCTTTCTTGGGTAAGGAGACCAAAACTGCACACAGTATTCCAGGTGTGGTCTCACCAAGGCCCTGTATAACTGTAGTAAGACATCCTTGCTCCTGTACTCAAATCCTCTTGCAATGAAGGCCAACATACCATTTGCCTTCCTAACTGCTTGCTGCACCTGCATATTTGCTTTCAGTGACTGGTGTACAAGGACACCCAGGTCCCTTTGTACATCAACATTTCCCAATCTATCACCATTTAAATAATACTCTGCCTTTTTGTTTTTCCTACCGAAGTGGATAACTTCACATTTATCCACGTTATACTGCATCTGCCATGTATTTGCCCACTCACTCAACTTGTCTAAATCGCCTTGAAGCCTTTTTGCATCCTCCTCACAACTCGCAATCCCACCTAGTTTTGTGTCGTCAGCAAACTTGGAAATATTACATTTGGTTCCCTCATCCAAAACATTGATATATATTGTGAATAGCTGGGGCCCAAGCACTGATCCCTGCGGTACCCCACTAGTCACCGCCTGCCACCCCGAAAAAGACCCATTTATTCCTACTCTCTGTTTCCTGCCTGTTAACCAATTTTCAATCCATGCCAGTATATTACCCCCAATCCCATGTGCTTTAATTTTGCACACTAACCTCCTATGTGGGACTTTATCAAAGGCCTTCTGAAAATCCAAATACACCACATCCACTGGTTCTCCCTTATCTATTCTACCAGTTACATCCTCAAAAAACTCCAGTAGGTTTGTCAAGCACGATTTCCCTTTCATAAATCTATGTTGACTTTGTCTAATCCCGTTGATATTTTCTAAGTGTCCTGTTATCACATCCTTTATAATATACTCTAGCATTTTCCCTACTTCTGATGTTAGGCTAACCGGTCTGTAGTTCCCTGTTTTCTCTCCCTCCTTTTTTAAATAGTGGGGTTACATTTGTCACCCTCCAATCTGCAGGAACTGTTCCATTCCATAATCTATAGAATTTTGGAAGATGACGACCAATGCATCCACTAGTTCCATGGCTACCTCTTTTAGTACTCTGGGATGCAGATTTATCGGTTTTCAGTCCCATTAATTTCTCCAGCACTTTTTTTTTACTAATACTAATTTCCTTTAATTCCTCCTTCTCACTAGACCCTTGGTTCCCTAGCATTTCTGGGAAGTTATTTGTGTCCTCTTCCGTGAAGACAGAACCAAAGTATTTGTTTAATTGCTCTGCCATTTCCTTGTCCCCATTATAAATTCTCCCGTTTCTGACTGTAAGGGACCTACATTTGTCTTCACTAATCTTTTTCTTTTTACATAGTTGTAGAAGCTTTTACAGTCCGCTTTTATGTTCCTTGCAAGTTTACTCTCATACTCTATTTTTCCCCTCTTAATCAATCTCTTGGTCCTTTTTTGCTGAACTCGAAACTGTTCCCAATCCTCAGGCTTGCTACTTTTTCTGGCAACTTTATATGACTCCTCTTTGGATCTAATACTATCCTTAATTTCTTTTGTTAGCCATGGTTGGGCCGCTTTTCCTTTTGTGTTTTTGCGCCAGAAAGGAATGTATAACTGTTGCAATTCATGCATTCGTTCCTTAAATGTTAGCCATTGCCTAGCCACCGTCATGCCTTTTAATGAAGCTCTCCAATCTATCATAGCCAACTCACTCCTCATACCTTCATAGTTTCCTTTGTTTAGATTTAGGATCCTAGTTTCGGATTGGACTTCTTCACTTTCCATCTTAATGAAGAATTCTATCATGTTATGGTCACTCTTCCCTAAAGGACCCTGCACAACAAGATTATTAATTAACCACTTCTCATTGCACAATACCCAATCTAGGATAGCCTGTTCCCTAGTTGGCTCCTCAATGTACTGGTCTAAAAAACATCTCATACACACTCCAGGAATTCATCCTGCACAGTATTATTGCTAATTTGGTTTGGCCAGTCTATATGTAGAATAAAGTCACCCATGATTACTGTAGTACCCTTGTTACATGCATCTCTAATTTCCTGTTTGATGCCGTCCCCTACATTACCACTACTGTTTGGAGGCCTATAGACAATGCCACCAATGTTTTCTGCCCCTTGGTGCTTCTTAGCTCCACCCAGACTGATTCTACATCTTGATTTTCTGAGCCAATATCCTTTCACACTATTGCTCTGATTTCATCCTTTACTAACAACGCCACCCCACCTCCTTTTCCTTTTTGCCTGTCCTTCCTAAATATCGAATATCCTTGGATATTCAGCTCCCAGTCTTGGTCACCCTGCAGCCATGTCTCCGTAATCGCAATTATATCGTATCCGTTTACATCTATTTGCGCTGTTAATTCGTCTACCTTACTACGAATGCTTCGTGCATTCAGATACAGTGCCTTTAGATTTGTCGTTTTACCATTTTTAGACATCTTAACATTTTTTTGTACTATGGCCCTATTTGCCTTATTACCATTTTTTCTTACCCGGACCCTATTTGTTAGTGCACTCCTTTGTTTGTACGCTCTGTCCCTTCCTGACACAATCTGGTTATCCTTACCCCAATCACTTTCCTGCACTGCTTCCTTGTCTTTTCTCTTTAGCATTCTAGATTTCTCTCCACTGGGACCCATCCCCCCCCCCCTTTAGTTTAAAGCCCTATCTACCTCCCTAGTTATTCGATTCGCTAGAACTCTGGTCCCAGCATGGTTCAGGTGTAGTCCATCCCAACGGAACAGCTCTCTGTTTCCCCAGTACTGGTGCCAGTGCCCCACAAATCGAAACCCACTTCTCCCACACCAATCTTTGAGCCACGCATTCATCTTCCTGATCCTATGCCAATTTGCTTGTGGCTCCGGTAATAATCCAGAGATTATGACCTTTGTGGTTCCGCTTTTTAATTTAGTCCCTAGCTGCTCAAACTCTCTCAGCAGAACCTCTTTCTTTGTCCTACCTATGTCATTGCTACCAACGTGGACCACGACAACTGGATCCTCCCCCTCCCACTCCAAGTTTTTCTCCAGCTCGGAGGAGATGTCCTTTACCCTGGCACCGGGTAGGCAACATAGCCTTCAGGACTCACTACCAATCACTTACCTGCCTTACCTGTGATGTCACACTGCCGTTTTCTATTGTTGATGCAGGTCTGCTGCTGCTTTTATCCCCGCTCTCGGGTCTCGGTCTGCTCCCGCTCAGGTCCGCCGCCGCTCTGCGGGAGAAGTTAGGAAAAGCAAGCACCTCCTTCCTCCACTTCACCGAACTCCCACACTTACCAAACTCCCAGTTGTTCACTCTGTGCTGGCTGCACTCACAGGCTCCTGTGTTTATACTGTTTGTGACTCAGATGAGTCAACACTGCTCTGCTACTGTTTCAGAAACCAGTTTAATCCAGTTAGCTAATTAACTAACGACAGCAGCTCTCCAGCAGGAGAGCTTGCTTGTTTGTCTCTGCTTAAGCCTGAAGAAACTTAAAAATTTAAAGTTTAAATTTTAACTTAAACAGCCGATCTTACTTAAGAGCTACTAGCAACTAACACTAGATTTTAAAAGAGATTAACCCTTAAAACTCCCACACTTACTAAACTCCCAGTTGTTCACTCAGTGCTGGCTCCACTCACAGGCCTCTGTGTTTATACTGTTTCCTCCAGCTGTCATCCCTGCATGCATCCTCTGCGACCTCTCATTCCCTGCTCCCTCTGCTTCTTCACTGGTGGCGTTTCCTTTAGCTACAATACTCCCCTTCTCAGAAACTCCCTCCCAAAATCCATCCTTCTCTGCTACATTCTTTGCTGCTTTCAAAAGCCTTCTTAAAACCTGTCTGTTTGACAGTGTCTTTGCTTCCCCCTTCTTTCTTTGATGTACTCTAGATGTTCTCTCTGTGCGAAGCACTTTAGAAATGTTAAGTTTTTAAATCACCTTGGCTCATAAGAAGCATGAGTGTGGTATAGGTTATCTGTGGTAATAGTATAGCGAATAAACATAGAAGTAGATTACTTGCCTGTGGTACATGTAGATGGCTCATGGGTTTAGAAAAGTGTCCTTTCAGTTCTGGTGCCTGGATGGACAGACCAAACTTACGGGACTATGAACTTCTCTCTCTAGTTGTTCACAGTCTCAAATGAAATTAATTTAGGTAGTTAAAATGTAGAAAATACAATACTGGAAATATAAGCAAAAATTGCTGGAATTGCACACAGTCTGTCAGTGTCTGGGGGAAAAAACTGTAGGCTACTGTTTCAGGTCAGAATCATCTCAGAACTGGAAAAAGGGAAGAAAATAGCTTTTTTTGTTTTGCTCAGTTTAATAAAGGGCCTCCCTTGCTTTCCTTTTTTCCAGTGCTGATACCAAAAACCTTGATACATATTTTCCATTTTCAGATGCCAATTAACCTGCTGTGTATTTCTGGCATTTTAATTTCAGTTTAGGCAAAACTCTGACTGTCTGTTAACAGCACAAAACTTTGAAAGTACTCTGAGTAACTGATGGTGGAAATGGAAATATTATAGCATGGATGCTCGTCCATATTTGGAAATCAGTACTTTACATGTCTACAAAGATGCTAATGCTTATAATATGCATTTATATAATATATTTATTAAGCATTAGCATCTTTGTTTACAGTTACCAATCACTTACCTGCCTTACCTGTGATGTCACACTGCCGTTTTCTATTGTTGATGCACTAGATATCTGGTCTGGAATTCAAGATAGTTTGATATATTTCTTTTAAATAGAAGCTCTCTGGCATTGTGATTGTTATTCTTCTGTCCCTTTTCTCTTGTTTTTCCTGTACTTAATTCTATTACAGACCTTTATTTTGTGCGTTACTGCAAATAAATTATTTTCAAAAGTGTGTAATTAGGTGGCAATTTGCCTGCAATAACTGTGTGACTCATTGTATTGTGGGATTCATGATGTTCAGCCCAACCAAAGCGCATTTGGAAATTAATATGACTGGTTCACATCAGTCATATAGTGTGTTGTGTAACTGTTCTGTAAGTTAAAAATAAAATGGTTAAAAACCACTTAGTGGTAAGCAGTGGCTAAAGGCAACGACTGATTCATTTCATATTAGTTTTTATTTACAGCCTATGTTTTTTTTTTTAACCTGAAAAAAAAAACCTTGAATGTGTGACTAGCTTTTAAAATGCATAAAAATGAGGTTTACTTAAAAGTTTCACTTTTTTTTCCACTAGGTCTCATCCAGCAAACACCGCGGAATAGCCAGTTATACAGTCATTACCTGGCCAATGGCATCATAACTGACGGACTGGGTGGGGATAGGCCGTACAAATGTGCATATTGCAACAAGGGCTTTAAAAAATCTAGTCATCTTAAACAACATATCAGGTACAAGTGATAACATGGTTTGTTTACAGTTTAAAGTGTCTTGGAGTTGGTGGTGGTATTATGGCAAGTTTGCATATAGTTTCTATAGCTGATACTGTTAGAGAATTATAGAGTTATACAGCACAGAAAGAGGCCCTTCGGCCCATCGTGTCCGCGCCGGCCATCAAGCCCTATCTATTCTAATCCCATTTTCCAGCACTTGGTCCGTAGCCTTGTATGCTATGGCGTTTCAAGTGCTCATCTAAATGCTTCTTCAATGTTGTGAGGGTTCCTGCCTCTACCACCCTTTCAGGGCAGTGAGTTCCAGATTCCAACCACCCTCTGGGTGAAAAAGTTTTTCCTCAAATCCCCTCTGAAACCTCCTGCCCCTTACCATGAAACTATGCCCCCTGGTTATTGACCCCTCTACTAAGGGGAAAAGTTCCTTTCTATCTACCCTATCTATGCCCCATATAATTTTGTACACCTCAATCAGGTCCCCCAGCGCAGAAGGAGACCATTCGGCCCATCGTGCCTGTGCAGGCTCTTTGGTAGAGCTATCCAGTTAGTCCCACTCCCCCGCTCTTTCCCCATCGCCCTGCAAATTTCTCCTTTTCAAGTATATATAACTTTTGAAAGTTACTATTGAATCTGCTTCTGTTCTCAAAGATAAACATTTTAATGAATTTCCTTACACATATAATGGAAAAGATGTTGCACTACACATTTTATATTGTAGTTTCAAATTAATCAATAAATCATTCCAGTTTTGCTTCCAAAATTTCGAATAAAAAAGGGATAAATTCTACCAAGTGCCAATTCATGTAACCAGATGAAATGCTGAATAATTTTTTTTTTTAAAGGGGCGAGATATTACAGAAAGTTATAATGTACGACCGTGACCACCAAAATGCAACACCTGTACTAGATCCATCCCTCCAAATACCTGCATGACGCCTGCAGGGGCCTCTTTAATGCTAATTCAGCCATATCCTTTTTCTTCTATTTTCATGAAAGAAAAATTTGCCTCGAATGTCCTCTCCTTCTGTAGGTGCTGACTCTTGCTGGATTACAGTTCAGTGGGCGTTAACTGCCCTCCAGAGTGGTCATCCTTCATATGTTAGCATGGACACTGGACTTTACACACTTTTTTTGGTGCGCCCCATTTACCACAGTTGTTTCTGGCAGCCACGAGATGTGTCTGCCAGTTTTTGGGTGATTGCATGCAAAAAATTATATTGTACGTCCAATTTTCTGTATTTTCACTTCACTTATGCTGGTTCCTCTTCTGACCTGTATAAAAATGGATGTTCAGGATTGCTAGCTGCTATGGAGAATGCGGAAATGAATTGAGAGAGTCTAGTATTGACATAGGGGCTACGGGGAAAGAGCAGGGTAGTGGGACTAATGGAGTAGCTCTTTCAAAAAGCCGGCACAGGGACGATGAGCCAAATGGCCTCCTTCTGTTCTTAAGATTCTATGACATTGATGACAACTTATTTAGGCTTCCTCTTTGGACCTTGTTTTAGATTTTTTTTGCCTTTACTAACGACTTGGACATCTGCACTACTGTGGAGCGGCCATTTTTCCTTCCAGCATGCACTCCTTTAAAACCTGCAGCAGCACATTACTTCCCACCCCAAATGTGTACTGTGTTCAGTTCTGGCCTCCATATTACAAAAAGGATATAGAGGCACTGCAGAAGGTGCAAAAATGATTTACAAGGATGATACCAGAACTGAGTGATTATAACTATCAGGAAAGACTGAACAAGCTGAGGCTCTTTTCTCTAGAAAAGAGAAGGCTGAGCGGTGATCTAATAGAGGTCTTTAAAATTAGGAAGGGGTCAATAGTGTAAATGTAGAGACGATGTTTCCACTTGGGTGGGAGGGGGGGGGGGGGAGTCCAAAACTAAGGGTCATAAATATAAGATAGTCACTAATAAATCCAATAAGGAATTCAGGCAAATCTTCTTTACTCAGAGAGTGGTTAGAATGTGGAACTTGCTACCACAAGGAGTAATTGAGGCGAATAGTATAGATGCATTTAAGGGGAAGCTAGATAAGTACATGAGGGAGAAAGGAATAGAGGGTTATGTTGATGTGGTGAAATGAAGTAAATAGTGTGGGAGGAAGTTCATGTGGAGCATAGACCAGTTGGGACGAATGGCCTGTTTCTGTGCTGTAAATTCTATGTAATTCTATGCAAAATATCAATGGCACCAACAACTAAAAGCTAAGGGGAGATTAGCAATCATAGGAAAAGAAGTAGGCTGGAATTTTTTCCAGGTTGGGGGCGGGGCGGGGGGGGAAACCCGGGAGGCCGGGATTGGCATGGGCTCGGTCGTGGGGCTGGGGGGTTGGTGGAGGAGAAGATCGGGGGGGGGGGGGGAGGAGAAGGTCGGGGATCGGGAGGGGGTGTCGGGGATCGGCATGGGCTTGGTGGGGAGGGGTCAGGGATCGGCAGAAGGATCGAGGGGGGGGAGGAAGGTCGGGCCAGCCACCGGAGGATTGTGGCCAGCCTCAGCATCAGTGGTGGGGGGGGCCTCATGGTGGGGATTGGAGGCCTGGGGAGGTGATCGGAGACCTCGGGGGGGGGGGGGTGGGGTGGTTGGTTAGGTAGGGACCCTGGATCCAAGAGGTAGGTATAAAGCCACTTACCTCCTGGATGCAGCCGTCGGTTTAACTGCCAGGTTTCACGAATTGTGTGAAACCCGTCCACATGCAGTTATATTCAAAACGGAGCAGAAAAAAAAGAGGCTTCCAGCCTCGTTATAATATTTAAATTGACGTTCCGCCTCCTGGGAGCGGCTTGGTATCCCGCCTCCGTTAAAACCGGAAGTGGGCGGGATCAGGCCGGGAATCCCATTTTTAACAATTTAACTGCCCCCACGCTCCAAACCCACAGATTTCTTTTTTAGGGGAAAATTCCGTCCGTAGTGCTTTTTTTTTTGAATTAAAAAGTTAAAATGGAAGTATTGCAATGCACAGAGTGTGTGAGACTTAAAGCCGAGAGTGAGAGTTGTGAGGCTGTGGAATTCATTTCCAGGGATAGCGGTTAAGGCAGAAACTATGTCAACATTCAAGATTAAATTGGATAGGTGGATGAAGGAAAAGGGAATGAAGGGGTATGGGAACCGAGTGGGTAGATCTGATTAGCATTGTTTGCTGACTGGGTGTGTAAACGTTGAGAGAGACTGGCTGGGCTGAATGGCCTGTTACTGTTACTGCAACTTCTGCGCACAGATAGGTTTAATTGCCACTGGAAAATCCATTGGTTTTAAAGACGAAGAGAATTGCAGCAGTTGGAGCTAAGGCTCATGAGAAGCCAAGTGCCAGTAGAGGGTAAAAAAAAAAGAAAAACATTTCAGAAATGACCTGCGGATGCTGGAAATCTGAAATAGAAACAGAAAATGCTGGAAATGCTCAGCAGGTCAGATCTGCTGAGCATTTTCTGTTTTTATTTAAGAAACGACTGAAACCGCCAATTCACGAAGGATTCCAAGCCCGTCAGTTTAAAATCTTACTTGACTGCCTGTGAACCCTATTTTTTTTTAAGTGAACAAATACTAAAGGTCTGTTGAGGCAGTCGGACTTGACTCGATCAACAAATAAAATCCAAGCACAGGAGCCTGGAATTTGCGTTCCGTTGCGCTGGATTTTTCGGCCTAATTCGCCCCAAAGTCGGCCAGACCGGCGCAAAGGATCGCGGAGTTCAAGCGCAAAATACGTCCCAACGCAAATCGAGTTTCCGCGATCTTTTGTGCTAGTTTAAAAAAAAAACCTGCGCTGGAAGCAGGCCCCGCCCACAAAACTGGCCAGACCCCCCTGATTAAATTAATCACCATGGCGAGCTCCCACTAATTGCACTCCATTTGCGGGCCTACAAGGCGGTTCTTAAAATTAAGCTTTTTTTGGCACAAGGGCAATAATTACACACGTTTTAAAAGCTTTTAAATATTTTTTTAATTTACACTAAGAAACTGACTAGTGTACACCAATATAACTAACTAGCAAATGGTTCCGTGTAGCTTTTAAAAAAAAGTCATTTTCTGTTATTTAAAATCCGGTTACTCACAGGTGGTGGACTACACACTCTTGATTAAAAATTCTTTTTTTTTTGGTGATTAAACCCATTTTCAGCCGTATTAATCAAACTGCACCAGGTTGCCACTCTTAAATATATCAAGGAATGTTTTTTAATGCAATGTTCTAAAACACTGCCCGATTGTGCTGGTTCATGGAAGATTTTGCGTTAGGTGATGTGCAAATGAGTTTGAACGGAAACTTGAGCAAAAAAAAAAAGCCCTTGTGAAAACTAGTGCAATTTGCACCCGGATCGCCGATTGCGCCCAAAGCGGAAACACTTGCCAGGGCGTCGTCTTGTTGAGACTTCAGCTTCCAAGCGACGAGGACATATTGAAGTTCAGGGAAAAGGGTTATTCAACTGCAACATTTATAGCAAGTGCTCATCATGAAGAGTTTGAGTGCATTTCTCCCTTACATACCTAATTATCTTACACAGCATTACATAGAATTTACAGCAGAAACAGGCCATTCGGCCCAAGTGGTCCATGCTGGCGAGCCCCCTCCCACCTCACTTCAGTCGCACCCTATCAGCATATCCTATTCCTTTCTCCCTCATGTGTTTATCTAGCTTCCCCTTAAATGCATCTATACTATTCACCTCAACTACTCCCTGTGGTAGCAAGCTCCACATTCTCGCCACTCTCTGGGTAAAGAATTTTCTCCTGAATTCCCAATTGGAGTTAATAGGTGACTATCTTATATTCAGTACTTATTATCACTGATGCTGAAATGAGGGAGGAAAGAAAGTTCTGCTCTTTTGGAATTCTCTACTTGCACGGTGGTGATGGTTGTGGCCAACTAGTTTGTTCTTATTTCAGATCTCATACAGGTGAAAAACCGTTCAAATGCTCACAGTGTGGCAGAGCCTTTGTTTCATCGGGAGTCCTCAAGTCACATATCCGGACGCATTCTGGCCTCAAAGCCTACAAATGTCTGATTTGTGATGGCACTTTCACCACTAATGGCAGTCTGAAGAGGCATATGTCAACCCACAGTGAGGTGCGTCCTTTCATGTGCCCCTATTGTCAGAAGACTTTCAAGACTTCCATGAATTGTAAAAAGCATATGAAGACACATAGGTAAGAGCTTTTGAAGTAATTTTGAAATGCATTTAGTTACAGCTACCTCAACCTTCCTGTGTACATAGGCCTCCTCTGAGCTTAGAGTCATCAGGTTATTTAATGACAATGGAATGATACAGGCCAACCTTCTCTGAGGTCTGCTAGAGAAAAAGAGCTGATTCCAGGGCAATATTGTGAAGAGTCCTGCTTTCTGTGCCCTTGGTTTATGGCCACAGGTAGGTCATTTGAATGATGAGGCTTCATGGAGAGAGTGGAAAGGTGGAACTGTAGAAACTTCGTGGTGGAGGGCGGGGGGGAAATAAGTTTTCGTTCTATACGCCATTCATCCACCGAGCCCCCAAGGTAAGCGCAGGGATGGTAGTTCTGGGGTGGTCAGCACTTTGCAAAAGGTGGGTAGTAGTCTGGGGAGGGGAGTCTACACTTTTCACATGGGGTCCGGAGGAGCACTCCGGCACCCCCTGGCCCCACAAAGGAAAGTTTAAAACCTTACCTGGAATTGCCTCTTCAGCCGACTATCCAGGGTTCAGCTGTCGGGATGACCGCTGCCGGGCAGCTCGCTTAATCCCAGGTACAGATGGCGCCGGGGCCCTATTGGCGTAATAGGACTCCAATTTGCATAAACGTATGAAGCTCACACCTGAAAAAGCAGGCATTTAAAAATGGCAGCCGAGCAGGAGCAGCTTTGAGTTTATCATCCGTTCCATTTTAACTGTCGTCCCCCAACCTGGTTTACGCCAAGCAGGTGGTTTTAACTGTCGTTCTCTCACCTTCCCACCTCCTATGCATCGATTAGACGTGGGTGCCTGCATCAAGCAGTCCCAGGTCAGGTATAGCATGCAGAGGAAGTTTCCCTGTTACTGCATCCAAACAATGTGCCTTAACTTCAACTTCAGAAGGCTGCCCTGAATTTATAGCAGGGTGTCATGTTTCCAATTCCTACATCTTATGACCTTTCTGAGTGAGGCTGCCAGTTTATGAGCAGTTTTATGTTACAGGCTCAAGCCCATCCATTCATTGAGTTGGAACTGACCAAACTCATTTTACTTTGGCTGATACAAACAGCAGTGAATAAATACTTTCATTCCATCAATCTAAGCTTAAATGTGTCTTCAACGAGTGATCCAAAACTATCTTGTTATCCACCAGGAAACAGTCAGGTAGTGAGAAACCTTCTAATATGTTTTTGGCAACTTGTGTTGAAATTATAATAAAAGAAAGAACTTGCATTTTTATAGCGCCTTTCACAGCCTCAGGCTATCCCAAAGCGTGTTACAGCCAATGAAGTACTTTTGAAGTGTAGTCACTGTTGTAATGTGGGAAACGTGGCAGCCATTTTGCACACAGCAAGCCCCCACAAACAGCAATGAGATGATGACCAGATAATCTGTTTTAGTGATATTGGTTGAGGGATAAATATTGGCCAAGACACTGGGGATAACTCCCCTGCTCTTCTACAAAATAGTGCCATGGGATCTTTTATGTCCACCTGAGAGGGCAGGCAGAGCCTCAGTTTAACGTCTCATCTGAAAGATGGCACCTCCGACAGTGCAGCACTCCCTCAGCACTGCACTGGGAGTATCAGTCTAGATTTTGTGCTCAAGTCTCTGGAGTGGGACTTGAACCCACAACCTTCTGACTCAGGTGAGAGCGCTACCCACTGAGCCACGGCTTACATGTATACTAAACAAATAATTTATTATATAGTTTAAAGTAATTTGTAACATCAAACAGGATAGCCTGTGCAATAAATAAACTATCTTGCAAGACAACTTGAAGGAGACAAAGCCACTTGCATTTAGTGCGTGTAGACGAGTGACTGTTTGGCATTGATACAAAAATAAGAGTTCATACAGCTAAAATTATGCTAATGAAGGCAAATACAATGAAAACTTGTTTTAATTTGTTCTTGAAATGTGAGCAACATTGGCAAGGCAGCATTATTTCCCATCCCTAATTACCCTGAGGGCTTTTAGAATCAACCACGCAGTGTGGGTCTGGAGTCACCTGTAGGCCAGACTGGGTAGAGGTGGCAGATTCCCTTCCCTGATGGACATTAGTTAGCCAGTTGGGTTTTTATGGTCATTGTCTGGTGCTAGCCCATAACCTTTGGGGTCCTAGTCCTGTATAGTCCAGTACTCATCAACTTGCCTGGATGAGTGCAGCTCCAACAACACTCAAGAAGCTCGACACCATCCAGGACAAAGCAGCCCGTTTGATTGGCACCCCATCCACCACCTTAAACATTCACTCCCTCCACCACCGGCGTACCGTGGCTGCAGTGTGTACCATCTACAAGATGCACTGCAGCAACTCGCCAAGGCTTCTTCGGCAGCACCTCCCAAACCTGCGACCTCTTCCACCTAGAAGGACAAGGGCAGCAGGTGCATGGGAACACCACCAGCTCCAAGTCACACACCATCCTGACTTGGAAATATATCGCTGATCCTTCATCGCCGCTGGGTCAAAATCCTGGAACTCCCTACCTAACAGCACTGTGGGAGTACCTTCACCACACGGACTGCAGCAGTTCAAGAAGGCGGCTCACCACCACCTTCTCAAGGGCAATTAGGGATGGGCAATAAATGCTGGCTTTGCCAGCGACACCCAGATCCCATAAACGAATTTTAAAAAACCCAGAACCACTAGGCTACCGTATGTTATGAGGCTTTTAGTATAATGCATAGCATAAAAAAGAAATATAAGTTTGCCTTTTCTACATGAGACCAACAATGAAATCAAATTTTCTTTCAAATTCTGATCCATCTACATTCATTTGTTTCTACGTACAGGTATGAACTTGCTCAGCAGATACAACAGCAGCAGCAGCAGCAACAGCAAGCATCACTGGATGATGATGGCTTGGTCGAATCTATGGACCAGCACCCTGACTCAACTAATGGCCAGGCGCAAGCCCAGCTTCAAGCTGATGATCTACAGCAGTCTTCGACAGTCAGCGCTGACCAACAGACTTTGCTCAGTCTGAGCCAAGAGCAAGTTGTGGGATCTCAGCAAAGTGGTCTTGGCCAACAGCTTGCAGACCAGCAGCTTGTACAGGATGAAGGTAAAATTAGGAAAGCTCCATTAGAATTAGTTCGCACTCTTTATATGTACTGAATTTTTAAAAATATTGTGGCCAACATTGAAGGTTAGAAAGATTGCAATAGCACGGCTTGGTTTTTTTTGAGTGGAAGTAGGGGAAGGAACACAGCGGCCCTGAATTTCCGTGAGTTTGTCCCGATCTCCCGCCCTAACCTGGGCGGGAGATCAGTGGAACCTGCATTTAGGCCGTCTCTTGAGGGAGTTCTGCCAATCTCCCGCCAACATTACGCCCGGAGATCGGGACAACACCTGCGGAAATTCAGGGGCCAGGGTTCTTTAAAGTAGTGAACCAACAAATGGCGGGTGAGAGGAGAGTCCATGATAGAATAATCATAAATGGACGATGGATCAAGTGGGTGTAATAGGCCAAATGGCCTTTCCGTGGTCTGGACTCTCTTGTGTTCTTCTTTTCTGTTGTATTACATTGTTCAAAATATGAAATGGGTAGAAATAATCACCCACCTCTGTTTTGCAGTATACATCTTCCACTCCAAAAAGTAGTAGTTTTTTAATGGAGTAATGTAACACAGTCTTAACAGGGAAGAATCAAACTTCATCATTACAAATATATAATGACCCCTTTGCTCGATTTAAAAAAAAAATAAAGTTTAATATTATAATTTACTAAGATTTCAAAAGTTTAATGTGTAATGATTTAATTTCTGATCATCACTGGTAAAGTTGCAGCAATTACACCAGTTAATCTTTCAATGAAAAGGTAATTTGTAGCAACTGTGTGGTGTGCCCAAGCTGTTGATATGTGCCATGATCCCTGCTAACATTTAGTCACTAATAAATCCAATAAGGAATTCAGGAGTAACTTCTTTACCCAGAGAGTGGTTAGAATGTGGAACTCACTGCCACAGGGAGTAGTTGAGGTGAATAGCATAGATACATTTCAGGGGCTGCTGGATAAACACGAGGGAGAAAGGAATAGAAGGATATGCTGATAGGATTAGATGAAGTAGGGTAGGAGGAGGCTTGTGTGGAGCAGAAACACCGGCATAGACCAGATGGGCCGAATGGCCTGTTTCTGTGCTTTAAATTATATGTAACAGCAAAACCAAATCCAAGCAAAATTGAATGGAAGCTGTCATCACCAACTTTTCCTAAATGATCCTCGTGGCATTATTGTCTTGCATCTCTCCCTCTCTCTCTCTTTCTTTTCCTCTCTATTTTTATAACATATATATATATATATATATATGTGTGTGAATATATATTATATATCTCAAGTCCCAATGTTAGCAGTCACTAAACTTGCCTACCTCATTTGGGTGGGGAATTTTATCTTTTCCGATCCAAGCCACTAGATGGAGCTGGAGAGACTAACATGCTCCTCATTCTGTTTGAATCACATCGTACAGCAGTTAATCAGAAGCATGACCCATGACCTTCACAATCCTTTGACAAATGGCTTGCAAATGAGAACATATCTAACCCATTTTAAGCTAGTATTTTTAGTTTTCCTTGCCCTGCCTTCCTTTACCAGAAAGTGAACATGCTCTCGCACATTACATGGAATTTACAGCACAGAGACAGGCTTTCGTTCCAACAGGTCCATGCTGGTGTTTATGCACCACACGATCCTCCTCCTACCATACTTCATCTCGCCCTGTCGGCATATCCTTCTACATCTGATATTGCTGCTGGTTGCGAGGTGCAAGAATGTCCTCGATTGACTGATTTTTTTTTTTACTTTTTGGGAAGTTCTTTGCTTTCATTCTCCTCAGAGACTGGGAACTCCCTGCGTGGGAATTCAAGGTGTGACCTTGTATCTTTCTACCCTCTAGTACACAGTAAGGGAGTTCCAAAGTACTGTGCCAACATACCACCAGAAAATCAACCTCTTACCAAATAAAGTAATGGGTAGATTTTATGAAATAGCTCGCTGAGAGAGCTTGATGTGAAGAGAGCGCATATTGGGAGTTCAGGTGCAAAAAGATCAGTGTGCCCATAAATTTTCCAACCATTAAAAATATGATTTTTTAAGGTACCTTTTATGTAATTCTGTTTCTCTTAGTTTATGTATTTATACAACAAGTATGCTTTACAAATGGTGATCCTAAACAATGTTTGCTATTTAAAACTAGATAGCTGCAGAGCTTTATTTAGTTTATTTCAAAATGGTTCTTTTTATCATCCTCTGACCTTGATGTAGCTGAGTACATTCACTGGCCCTATGTATGACAATGGCTTTTTCTGCACAAACAATGCAAGGACTTTAAGGCCCGTTTACAGAGTGCTATATTCTGAGTGCCCTGAAACATTATGACCCTAGAGAGAATGGACTAGTCTGAGGGAAAGCGAATTAAAGTCCCTAACAGCAAAGAGATTCTAAATTCTATGATGTCTACTGGGACATTGGCAATTTCTTATAGACTAAATGCTTATGGTGTGTCGGTAGGGCTTGAAGCCTCGTGTGTCTTGTGTTACTCAATTTTATTCACTTTCATGGTGCCATCTAAATGCCTAATATATTTAACTTCTATACCCAGAGAGTGGTGAAAATGTGGAACTCGCTACCACAAGAAGTAATTGAGGCGAATAGCATAGATGCCTTTATAAGGGGAAGATAGACAAGTACATGAGGGATAAAGGAATAGATGGGATATGCAGATCGGGTGAGATGAAGAGGGTTGGGAGGAGGCGCGTGTGGAGCATAAACACCGGCATAGATCAATAGGGCCGAATGGCCTGTTTCTGTGCTGGAAGTTCTATGTAATTCTTTGTAATATATATTTGCCTTTTCCTACTTTAATCTGAATTCATAACCAATGTCACATTGATCATTTTGTTTGCTACTTATTTTCCTACTCCAGAATCCTTTGTGACAACACAGCACTCCTTACAGCAGAATATCAGCCAATTTGATCAACAAGCTATAACGCAGCAGGCTTTTGACCAACAGAGCCTGACCCAAGGTTGTAGTCTTAATAAAAATCAATTTGGTGGCTTATAACCGGCTTTTGAAAAATAGAGCGACGTTTTTGATGTGCTTTAGTTTTTTTCGAATAGTCGTTGCCAACATATGGGCTTTGTTTAAATGTGAACTAAGATATTGATTAACGTTATGCTGCGCTGTGTGCGGGGGGGGTGGGGGGGGACGAGGCGCATCAGCCAAAAACAGTGAGCAAATTCAAATCAATCAATTAAGGGGAAGCTAAATCAACACTTGAGGGTGAAAGGAATAGAAGGATATGTTGATGGGGTTAGATGACGTAGGGCGGGAGGAGGCTCGTGTGGAGCATAAACACAGGCAGAGACCAGTTGGGCCGAATGGCCTGTTTCTGTGCTGTACATTCTGTGTAAATTTTGGTCTTTGTTTAATGACAATGACACTTCCAGACAAACCTAATGTTCTATCAACATATCAATAAAATGAAATGTACTCTTGAATCACTATCCTTGTAAACTCATGCTGCTGATGAAACAATCCATTGCAGAAGTGTAACCTTGAACTGAGCAGTGTTAAATTTAAAAATAGGTTTATTAGTCAGAACCAGCGGTGAGTACCGTGGTCAGCATTTCACAATTGTTGAGCTATTGCATCATTTGGGGTTTTACTTCTGTATTGTCACTGCATGTGTTTTTTGTAATAAGGAGCTTTTTTATTGCTGAGAAGTGCCTTACTTCTTTTGTGATGTTAAATCTAAAACAGATTTTTTTTTGTTAGTATGTGCAGAATTGGAGAAGTTTATTCTTTTCTCTTTATCATAATCTGAGTAGATTTTTTTTTAAAGTAGGCCCGTTTCTTAAAAAGAAAATTAGAACCGTTCTCCAAGACTAATTTATGGATCAACAACTTGCATTTATATAGCCTCTTTAACGTAAAATGTCCCAAGGCACATCACAGGAGCGTTGTCAAACAAAAATGTGACACCGAGCCACATCATGAGATATTGGGACAGGTGACCAAAAGCTTAGTCAAAGATGTAGGTTAAAAGGAGCGTCTTAAAGGAGGAGAGAGAGGCGGAGAGGTTTAGGGAGGAAAATCCAGAGCTTGGGGCCTAGACTGCTGAAGGCACGGATGCCAGTGGTGGGGCGAAGGAAATCAGGAATGCGCAAGAGGCTAGAATTGGATTGTAAACAGAAATCAAAAGCAAGGGGTAATTTCAAGGCTATAATCTATACATTTGAGGTTCGGATTATGGTTCTAAACAGAATGATTCTTCCATTGTGATTTGTGACATCTGAAACGCTGGATTTGATTGCTCCCTTGCAGTCAGTCCTGGTGTCAATGCAACAGGACATAGAAGTATAGTTCTGTTACTTGACAAGAAGTTGATAAATAGTAGTTCCATGTTGTCATTTAAGCATCAATTTGAGTGAACATAAAACAAATTAATTTATTACCTTTTTGTGCCAGGTTTCACCATCACAGACAGCTTTGGCCAGCAGGGTCAGTTTACAGCAGTGCAGCAGTTGCAGGATTCCAGTAGCCTGGAGTCACAAGCTCTAACCCCCAGTTACCACCAGCAGAGTCTGCTTCAGGTTCCTACCACGGACAATATCAATGTGGTGAGTATTAAACGAGTGATATTTTTAAACCAAATTCTTCACAGACTGCTGCTTGTTTTACCTTGTACTGTAGTCTTAATACACCACCATGCCTTAATACACCACCATGCCTTATGAAGATTTAACATAGTAGAATGTCCTGAGGCGCTTCACGGGAGCGTTATCAAACAAATTGGTGCAAACAGGGTTAATTTATGAAATTGTAAATCAACTGTATAGAAATGTAAGCTGACGTTAAATGGACCCACTGAAATATTTTTTAGTATCTGTAAACCTATGAAAGATATGAACTACCCATGCTGGTATACCTAACAATCACCTGTGTGTTTTACTGATATTTGATTGATATTTTTTTTGTGTCCCAATATGAATACCTAAAAACATTTCGGGTGGAACATTTCTGCTTGATAAGTGGAAATATCTCAAGCTTAGAAGGTTAAATTATGAGGACAGGTTGTATAAACTTGGCTTCTTTTTTCCTTGAGTATAGAAGATTGAGGGTTTTTTTTTTATTCGTTCCTGGGATGTGGGCGTCGTTGGCAAGGCCAGCATTTATTGCCCACCCTAATTGCCCATGAGAAGGTGGTGGTGAGCCGCCTTTTTGAACCGCTGCAGCCCGTGGGCAATCTGATCGAGGTGTTTAAAGTGTTAAAAGGATTCAATAAGGAGAAACTGTTTCCTCTGTTGGGGGAATCAAGAATGAGGGGACATGATCTTAAAGTTAGAGCTAGGCTGTTTAGGAGGGAAATGAGGAAGCACTTTTTCACACACAGGGCAATAGAAATCTGGAAAATCCCCCCCCCCCCCCCCCCAACGCTGTGGAAGCTGGGGGACAATTAGAGCTTTCAAGTCTGAGATTAATAGATTTTTGTTGGGTAAGGTTATCCAGGGATATGGAGCTGAGGCAGGTAAATGGCATTGAGGTACAGATCAGCCATGATCTAATTGAATGGCGGACCAGGCTCAAATGGTTCAATGGATGATGAGAATGGAAAGGCTTTATTCAGGACTTGGCAGCCCAACACTGATCATGCATCTGAGTGGTTGGTCAGAAGGAGGAGTAAAGTCAATATTCAGTGAGAAGTTTTGCATGCCTGGTAATCTGTGTATCTGTCAATGTCCTTGCCCTCTGGTGGAGACGGAATCCCAAACTTAACAAAACCCAGTAGTTTGTGCCCTTTAACAGCCGAACAAAACCCAGATGCTGATCCCTCGTAACGGAGTTTACTGTGAGCAGTATGTGACAAATAGTGTTGAAACAGGGAAAGTATTTTAACACTATTTGTCACATACTGTTCAAAATCTTGGCAAATGTGAAATATGATTACCTTGACAGCTAACATAAAGAATGGGAAAGTGTTCTATGTAAAATCGTAGAACACTTTCCCAGTTAAATCGTAGACAACTGGTGACCTTTTTCTGTTTGGGAGGAGTGGGTGGGGTGGTGGTGTGGGTAGGGCTCTTGTACCTGGAAAAATTATAATTAAAGTTCAGTACGGAAATTAAGTCGTAAATTGTTGAGTCAGAATTCTGGCTGTGGAAGCTGATTTAGCAGTTACCTTTTGTGGTAGACATTTCTTAATCTTAAAACTGAATTCTACACCAAGTAAGACTGTTGATTTTACTTCAGTTTATGTACTTTTGACACTAATTCAGGTTCTGGACCAGATTATTTGAACTAATTTTTCAATACTTGGTAGCCAGCAAGCAAAAAGGTGTCTGTCAATGATCTACGTCTCTTTATTGGCTAACTGCAATATTTCATCACCACCTATGGACTTGTTGGATTTTTCTTCTTGATAAATCTTCCAGCCCCATAGTTGTGAAATATATGGAATATTGTGCGTTGGGAGCAATAAAATCCCTATCCATTCAGCAATGTTGAAGCGCTCTCGTACAGTAATACTCTCTGCATAACATAAGAACACTGTTATGGGTGTAATTCAGCATTTTCTTATCAGTTGAAGTGACAAAGTTTCATTACTGATTTTCAAAAATTGTTTTTTTTTTTATATACACACATTCTGCAGACAACCCGACTCTTGCATGAGCCGTCACCAGGAAACCTACATCTTCAAAGCCATCGCTCAGCATTCCATTCTGACAGTGAGGACCAAGTTAGGCGAACATACAGGTTAGATTTAGTGGGAGCATTTTACAGCATGTTACGATGTGTTGAAGATTCCCTGATAGCTTTACATAGGATATACGGCACAGAAACAGGCCATTCGACGCAACCTGTCCATGCCGGCGTTTATGCTCCACTCGAGCCTCATCCTGTATTTCCTCATCTAACTCTATCAGCATAACCCTCTATTCCCTTCTCCCTCATATGCTTGTCTAGCCTCCCCTTAAATGCATCTATACTATTCGCTTCAACCACTCCCTGTGGTAGCGAGTTCCACATTCTCACCACTCTTTGGGTAAAGAAGTTTCTTCTGAATTCCCTATTGGATTTCTTGTTGACTATCTTATATTGATGGCCTCTAGTTTTGCTCTTCCCCACAAGTGGAAACATTCTCTCTGTATCCACTCTATCAAAACCTTTCATAATTTTAAAGACCTCTATTAGGTCAGCCTTTTTTCAAGAGAAAAGAGACCCAGCCTATTCATCCTTTCCTGATATGTATACCCTCGCATTTCTGGTATCATCCTTGTAAATCTTCTCTGCACCCTCTCCAGTGCCTCTATGTCCTTTTTATAACATGGTGACCAGAACTGCACGCAGTACACCAAGTGTGGTCTAACCAAGGTTCAATACAGGTTTAGCATAACTTCCCTACTTTTCAATTCTATCCCTCTAGAAATAAACCCTAGCGCTTGGTTTACTTTTTTTCTGGCCTTGCTAACCTGTGTCGCAACTTTTAGTGATCTGTGTATTTGTACTCCGAGATCCCTTTGCTCCTCTACCCCACCTAGACGCGTGAGCTCCCTATTCTTTCTACCAAAATGTAATACCTCTCATTTATCTGTGTTGAACTTTATTTGCCCATTCTGCAAGTTTATTAATGTCCTCCTGTAATTTGTTGCAGTCCTCCTCAGTATTGACTATCCATTCCCCCAATTTGGTAACATCCGCAAATTTAGAAATTGTGTTTTTGATTCCAAAGTCAAAATCGTTAATGTAAATTGTGAACAGCAGTGGTCCCAGCACTGATCCTTGTGATGCTTCTGAAGCATCTACCAAATTTATTTGCAGTCTTCTCTATTGCAACTGTACTCTTCAAAAAAAAAAAAAAAAAAAAAAAAATTTTTTTGCCAGAAAGAAAGCTGGACATTCATGTGGCAGTCCACCAATTTAACCAATTGTGAAGGATCAGGTCAGGGATTGGCCAGATCACTCATTATCAATACGATTAGTGTCAATCGTGGCTCAGTGGTAACACTCTTGCCTCTTGAGTCCGAAGGTCATGGGTTCAAGTCAGGATTTGGCCACATAATCTGAGTTGACACTTGAGGCAGTATGGCATTGTTGGATGAGACGTTAAACCAAGGCCCCTATCTGCCTTCTCGGGTGGATGTAAAATATTCTATTGCATTACTCGGGAAAGAGAAGGGGTGTTCTCCCGGTGAACCAACAATAGAAAATGCTAGAAACACTCTGCATATGTGGAGAGAACAGACAAGAAATGTTTTGGGTGAAGACCCTTCAAAATGGTGTCCTTGCCAGCATTTGCCCTATCCAGGTGCGCCCCTTTTGGAACAGCAGAGCGCCACTCTAATTTCCGCCAATTCAGCAGGTTGGCCACTTCAGTTGTGCCACTATAGGTGCAGCTGACCACTTTGTATGGTCTAGTGACCCCATTCCTGGGATTTGGGATGGAGGTCAATGGCAGGGCAAAGCATTGGACAGAAGTCCCATCCTGTTGCACTTCCACCCCCTCAAAAGGTTCCATGGAACTTCCACCTGCCACTGTTTAAATCAGTGCAGCATCAAGTAGAAAACGTAAATGAAACACCACAGTCTGAATTCTGAGGCAGATAAGTGGCAACATTTTTAAAGTCCAATTTCAATAACACCATTATATACTGTATATATTTGTCCCTCAGCACTGGTCACATCTGAGTTTACTCTTGTTATTTTTAACCCATGTTTGATCCTGCTTTTAGGACTCTCTGCTCATCCTGGCCTCCATCTGAGATAACCGGGATCACAGGTTTCCCCCTGCAGCTCCCAGGCCAAGCTGGAATATACAATCCAGTGTGAAACCCATGCTGATTTTCTTTCCATCATTCTTAAGAGCAAGCTGCCTCATCCTTCCTCAGTACTGTGCCTGATGCCCTACCTGACTGGCTCCAAAGGTCTAGTCATGCCCATGGTTCCTGTGTATTGTTTACTCGCTCACTAATGTGATGGTGATAGCCAATGTTCCCTCCAAGCTGTGCGCGTGCACGGGCAGGCAGCAATCTTGAAGGTACCGTGTAGGCCGCTCACAAGCCCTCAAATATCGTGCATGCGCGGTTGCGCAAAAAATGTAAAGGTAAAGTAACTGGCCGCGCACAACAACAGCATTTTAGTGGGAACGTTGGTGATGGGATCTCTTGGGCCTTTGCCTAGGATAAATGCCTGTTCTTAAACCAACTGCTATCATTCGTGTGAGAGTGGCACCGGTTAATCATCTCCATTTTTCTCCCTGTGCCTCCTTAAATGGTCTCTAACCCAAGAATGAATACCCTTTTATAGATTGATCTCTCTGAAGCTAAATAATGTGCTTGTATTTAAATAATGCTAATGGTTTTTTTTCCCTGCATTCTCCAGGTGTGAGTTCTGTAACAAAGGTTTCAAGAAATCAAGCCATCTAAAGCAACATGTACGTTCTCACACAGGTGAAAAGCCCTTCAAATGCCTTCAGTGCAGTCGATGTTTTGTATCCTCAGGGGTTTTGAAAGCACATCAGCGAACGCACACAGGTAATGGTTTGAGCAAACTGGTATAGAAAGAACGAAAAGAACTTGCGTTTACAGAGGACCTTTCGTGACCTCAGGATGCCCCAAAGCACCTGACAGCCAATGAAGTACTTTTAAAGTGTAGCAAGGTCCCGCAAACAGCAATGTGATAATGACCAGATAATCCGTTTTTTTTTATTATCGATGCTGGTTGAGGGATAAATATTGGCCAGGACACTCCCCTGCTCTTCTACAAATAGTGCCATGGGATCTTTTAAATCCACCTGAGAGAGGAGACGGGGCCTCGGTTTAACGTCTCATCCGAAAAGCGGCACCTCCGACAGTGCAGCACTCCCTCAATACTGCACTGGGAGTGTCAGTCTAGATTTTGTGCTCAAGTCTCTGGAGTGGGACTTGAACCCACAATCTTCTGACTGAGAGATGAGAGTGCTACCAACTGAGTCACAGCTAACAAAATAATCTTTTTGAGGCCATAAAGTACATAATTGTATTAATGCATCTAAAACCCTGCCCGAGTCCCAAAGTTACAAAAGTGAAAAGTATTTAATGGCTTAAAACAGCGGTTCAAAAGTCTAGTGTACAAATATTATACATTTCATTACACCCGCACGTTAGAATCTTAATTGGTACTCTGAATACACCGTTGTAATCCCCTGCAAGTTACAGATTTGCACGAAATCCGGAACTTGCGGCCTGTTGACGTACGCGTTGACAGGCCATCTGCGGGGGGCGCCGAAAAAGCAATCGCTGGTGCAGAGTTGGGCTATTTGCCCAGCGACTAGCCAGCAATTGCCCATGTAAGTCTTATGGTTGATGCAAACAGGTATAGGGCCTGTTTGCATCAGCGTAAGGGGATATCTAAGGCTTAAATTAAACATTTTAATATCCTAAATTATGTACAAGCACTTTATTAAATGAGTTTATGCAAATATTGGCCCAGATTACAGTTTTAATGATGTATGAAATCGTTATCAAAAAATTTAATTTTTATTGAGGTTGGTGCAATGAAGAAACTTATGAATAAAATTGCAATTCTGTACTATGTATAATTATTAGAATTTTGTACATTGTATAATTATTTGGGGATTCCATTGCATATCATTAGGGGATTCCTTTCAATGATTGCAATGGAATTCTTCTTTGTCATTGGAGATCCGGGCCCACGTGATCCCAGGTACGCTTCCGAACCGCCTGGGATCCGTGGGCCATTACGCTGCCCTCAGCCTTGAGGCCTGAGACCGCAACACGGTGGCATAGTGGTTAGCACTGTTGCCTCACAGCGCCAGGGACCCGGGTTCGAATCCGGCCTAGGGTGACTGTCTGTGTGGAGTTTGCGCATTCTCCCCGTGTCTGCGTGGGTTTCCTCCAGGTGCTCCGGTTTCCTCCCACAGTCCAAAGATGTGCGGGTTAGGTTGATTTGGCTATGATAAAATTGACCCTTAGTGTTCGGGGGATTAAATACGTGGGGTTACGGGGATAGGGTGGGATATGTGTCGGTGCAGGCTCGATGGGCCGAAATGGCCTCTATCTGCACTGTGGGGATTCTGTGATTCTGTGAAATCTTCACCGCCTGGGCGCCAGGAGGTAATTTCGTAAATGTTTCGCGGGTCAGAGGCGTACTCCGGATGTATGCCTCCGACCACAATTTCGAGGCCATTATGATTTAGTATGCTGCAATCGCATGATAGATTTTAAAGTTGCTTGTTCATTTTGAAGGGTGCTGTTGACATAATGCAGTGGTGTATAGAAAAGTATTATTGCTTGACACTGAACCAAAATAACTACCAAGTGTTGCAAACACTGGCAACTTTGATGGGCTCCTTGCCACTGATGGTGCATATGACACATTACCGATCATAACTTGTGTATACTGTTTCTATTTCTATTCGTCTATATACAAATAATTAAATGAGCTTGCAAACCAATCCATTCTCCGCCCTTCAGGCACCCCCCACCCCACTAAAACAAACTGTAAAATAAAATTAGCGCAGCAGTCATTGGCCACGGGTTTACAAATTGATTACGCTGGTGGGCGATTTTTGTTTCAGACATATCATCGGGCAAGTGGTGGGCAGGGTGTCTGCACAACTCGCCTGTTGCAGTCGGCAGTACCCTGATTGATTCTCATGATTCGGGCCTTATTAACATCGAACAGCAGAATATTAGAGTTGCTAGCACTAATCACGTTCCTTAAAGGCAGCTTGCCGATCGGGAGGGTGGGAAATCTGTCGGGGTGACCAATCTTGATGGGCCTCCGGCAGCCCCTCAAAGAGTAGGGGCAGATGTGTCAAGAGTGAAAGGGAGCAGTGGTTTATAGTGCCAGGGAATTTTTTTTGCAGCATCCACAGCGGCAAGGAGATCAAATATTGGAAGCACTTAATGCTTAAAAAGACCTAAGCAACTGCAGTAAAATTGAGCGCCACACCTGCTTCCAGCTTTGCCTTACTTCAGCAA
Source organism: Squalus acanthias (assembly GCA_030390025.1). Lineage (NCBI taxonomy): Eukaryota > Metazoa > Chordata > Chondrichthyes > Squaliformes > Squalidae > Squalus > Squalus acanthias. The sequence goes on along the minus strand of CM059432.1, from coordinate 137,709,274 downwards.
AGGAGCCTTTTAAATACTGCTGGAAATGGCCACCTCCTCACTTGTACTGCCCATAGTTTGTGGATGAGTTGAGGAACTGGTGGTAGCAACGTGAGTAGAGACAGAAATGGCACCTGGGTCTTTGGCTGTGTCATATGACCCCAATTTGCACATGTTAGTGTCGCCCCCCCCTGCCTGTTTCTGGTGGGAGCTCTGGCCGGCTAAATTGAGGTCCACCTGAAAATTGGGATGAGCGGATTATCTGCACGCTTTTGGTCCCATTGCCACCCTGGCTTTAGGCCTAAATGGGTTAGTAGCAAGTCGTAAATTGCCCCCGTTTACCTACCCAATTTGAATCAGACACACTAAAAAATAACAATCATTAAAAAAAAAACAACCAGGACCAAGTAAATTGAAATAACTGCCAATCAAACATGTATCTGAACAGAATTGCTTATGAATTGAATTGCTTGTCTCCCTCACTTGGAAACCAAGCTGACACAAAATCTAAAACATCTGTACCAAAATAAGCTAGGTGGATGCAGATTCAATAGTAACTTTCAAAAGGGAATTGAATAAATACTCAAAAAGGAAACATTTTGCAGGGGCTACGGGGAAAGAGGAGGGGAGTGGGACTCTTTCAAAGAGCCGGCACAGGCACGATGGGCTGAATGGCCGCCTTCTGTGCTGTATGAATCTATCCAAAGCCATGTTTTAGGTTTTTAACCCCGTGTAGTGTGAAAGCATTAAAGATGCCAATACCATGCTTCACTTTTATCAGTCTTTTTGATGCAACTGATGTAGCTTATTTTAACATTTATAGATATCTAGAAATGTGTCTATATATGTTTAAAGGTATCAAAGCTTACAGATGCAATGTTTGTGATGCCACCTTTACTACCAATGGGAGCCTTACAAGGCACATGGTAATCCATACCAGTCTGAGACCCTTTAAGTGCCCATTCTGCGATGACACTTTCCGAACATCACTTCACTGCAAGAGGCACATGAAGGCTCATCAAGTAACGGCAGGAGTTGGAGGTATGAAGTGGTTTGTCTCAGAATACTAAGTCGTACTCAGTATTTTATCTAAAGAAAGGAATTACCGTGGTACTTTCATCATCTGCACTCCTTATTATTCATGAGAATATAACACCTATCTTAGGCAAAAACTACCATGCCTTCTACAAAACTTCCACGTTTCATGGTGATTACGCGCTTGGGGGGACGCCCTGGAACTGGCAACGCACAAACTTGTTCATCCGCATCCTCTTCCCATTTTAACACCTATTACAATTGATCTGACCATGTCAAAGTTCACTCCCCTGCTTTAATACTGGCTAAAAAATATTACTTTGTAGCTGTGTTGTAGCCAGTCAAACATTTTCAAAAGTTGCTTCCAGTTCCAAAATGGATTGTAGGAACCAGGAGGAAGAAGCAGCAGCAAGCCAGATAGTTAAATGGGTTTAGTGTTTTTTAAGATGATAAATAGAAGTGAGAAGGTGGAAAAATGGATGACAGCACCTAGTGTTAGAAGTCATTTTTAATTTTTAATTGAAATCGTTTTAATGCACTTTAGTGGTTAGGATTACATTACAGTAATAAAGGTACTTTTGAGAAGCTTTATTACTGTAATAATATTTATTTCAGCATCGCAGTGCTTGAGCTGCAAACCAGCCAGCTCGTGGAGACCCATCACTTCCCTGAACCTGTTGGCAGTCTACGCTTTAAATATTTTTTTTCCATCGGTTATGAGCGTGGAATCTATTTCAAATATGATATAAGAATTTTTTTTCTTTCTTTGTCCAAAAAACAACTTTTATCATCTAGATGAAGAAGATGAAAATCTAGAGAGGCCTGTTGTGCGAAGATCACGGATTGGGATCATCACATTTACAGAAGAAGAGACAGCGGAATTAGCCAAAACTGAAACGCGATTAGACGCCACGGTCTCAGAAAAAGTGTTAGTCCAATCGGCAGCAGAGAAGGACCGGGTCAGTGAAATCAAGGATAAGAACACAGAGGTGGAAGAGGAGCCTAAACATGCAAACCAATGCTCATTTTGTACGAAGAGTTTCAAAAAGCCTAGTGACCTAGTTAGGTGAGGATTGATATTTTGTTTTCAGTTTAGTTTTATTTTTTGCTGTCCATTTTCTCTGCAGATTATTCTCTCCTCCTTACTCTCCTCTTCCCTCCTTTGACATTGCACATTGGTGTACAAATATACATCTAAATGTCCACTTGACTCAATAGCAATCTTGCCTTTGGTTTTAGAAAGTTGTGGGTTCAAGTCCCACTCGAAGATTTAAGCCCCACTCCAGGATTTAAGCATATAATCTAGGCTGACGCTTCAGTACAATATCCTGTCTGACAGTTCCAGTGGTTCAGGTGGTTCAGAAGTTAAAGATCCAATAGTCAATTGAAGAAGAGCAAAGAGCTCTCCTGGTATCCCAGTTAACATTTGTTCTTCAACCGATGCCATTAAAAACAGATTCATTTCATTGCCGCATGTGGGATCTTGCTGTGCTGTAAATGGCTGCTGCGTTTGCTTGCATCACAACAGTTCAAAGTAATTCATTGTATGCAAACTACTCTGGGAGATCTGATGAGGCATTATATATAAATCCAAAGGTGTCTCTTTTCGAATGGTGGTTGTGTGTGTGTGTTTGTGCCCAGGTTTCTCTTAATTTTGGCTGGTCCATTGAGGAGAGGGACTAAGGAGTAGGCACTTCCTCACAGTGAGGAAGGGGATAATTTGAAGGTGTCAGCCTCTGTCCCCAATACCCAGTTAAGAGAGACAGCTACTTGTTCACCCACTCAAAGTAATAGAGCATTGCATTTGGGGAACTTAATAAAATAGCCACTGGAAGTTTGTTTTGAATCCAGACCGAACTGATGGAATGAAATTCTCCTGGTTATCTGCGGTTGTATAGTCCTGCGTAAAATGGGTTTGGGCAGTCTGGTATTTATGAGAGCACAGCATACAATTGGCCCTGATTTGGCATCAATTGGAATAGGTTGTCAATCTCATTGCGACACTTTGTTGGAGCAGAATAGAAGGGAGTCTTACCATGCATCTACCTGATCTGTACCTGACATGGGAGTGATTTTTTGCTAAAACTGGTACCGAAATGGAAAGCACTCCATTCCCGAGTACTAACATCAAGTTTGACTTGACGAACACAAAATCCATGCAAAAATCTGGAGAAAACTGACTTTCATAGACAAACGTATAATACTTTGGAATCATTTTCTCTACCATTTTAGAATTCTCTTTATGAATTTAGAATATTCTACAGGATGGTCTCCATGTCTGCACAACATCACAAACTGCGAACTTAAAAAAAAATGTTTAATTACTGGTAGATTGCGGCCAATGCCAATATCTCAACCTCCCTTTTTAAAAAAATAAAATAGTTTTCAGCTGACACACTGTGGTGCTAAAACAAACACTCATATTACCGTGATAAAGGTACTCAGATGCCAGGAATAGTTTGTCTTAAAAAATAAATACTTAAGCCAAGTTTAATTTAAAGTAATTGTGAAGACTTCTTGTCAAACCTTCATCATTCTCCCCCTCTTCCCTCCTCTGTTACAGTTGTAATTTTCATTTTCGTTTTTTTCCTCATCTTATACGTGCATTCTAACTCTCTTTCTCTTGAATCACTTATTTCTTTTAAATCCCTTTTATTGCCAGTTTTCTTTTGCTTCTGTTTTCGCTGTCTATTTAGAGTTGGGAGCACCTTTCAAAAAAAATCAAGCCTTCATTAGTTAAAAAACTGGCCTTCAGCCAATCACAAGCCCAAAGTCTGAAATTGACAGTCTCTCTGATGCCCAAAGACAGTATTTTGGAAAATCTGTGCTATCTATCAATATTTAAATTGCCCTTATTGCTGTGAGTCTGCTCCATACATCCAGTATCCTGTGGGGAAACATCAAAAAGCCAAATCTTGGTGTAGAAATGTTGAGTGGCACTATATAGATGCTAGCCCGCTTAATTGGCTTGGAAAGTAAAGCAAACTGTTGATAAAATATGTATTAATAGTTTAAAATTCACATGCTTCTTTAATTTATGTTGTTTTCCCAAGATAATTTGATATCTAAGCATCAATTCTCTATATTATCATCATAATAGACAAGTTAATCTGTAATTATTATTTCTGTACCCCATTATCTCTCTTTTTTCTGACCCAATAAAATGATTTTAATGATGAACATTTCTATTTTAAAAAGAAATTGAAAATAAGCTAAATTACACGAGAGGAAACAAATTGTTCCGCAAATTGCCCAATAAAATAAATTCTGTGTGATTATTCCCTCATCCTCTGATCTTTCAAAGTAAGACTACCAAATTTGTGCTAGTTTTTAAACAGGACGATGCTGCAGGCTTCCAGCTGCTTAGAGTAATTAGAGAAAACCGGCACCTCTTTGACTTGGGCTCCAATTTGCCTCATCAGAATGCCCCATCAGCACCTGTTTCACTGCTGACAATGCAAGCTTCAACTTAGAACAGGCAGGAGTGCCATTTTAATATTTAAATTGTTGGGAGAACCGTTCTGCGGTCTCTTGCATCTCTCTCCTTCCTTACACCATTTCTAAGGAGCCAGTTGAAACTGGGGCATTCAGGATCACCAGTGCAGGCAAGCAACTTTAAGCATAGAATGATACAGCACAGAAGGAGGTCATTCGGCCCATCGTGCCTGTGCCGGCTCTTTGAAAGAGCTATCCAATTAGTCCCACCACCAACGCCCCGCACCCCACACATACTTTCCCCATAGCCCTGCAAATTTTTCCTTTTCATGTATAAATCCAATTCTCTTTTGAAATAGGCCAAAATAATTATTTTTGCTGGTTTGAGGCCATCTTTACTCCGATGTTCACCTCTGGAGCCTGGGTTTGAATCCAGGACAGGCTCTGCTAGTCACAAGAAAAGAATTGCCTGCAGTTGCAGCTGAGTATTCAACAGCAACAATAACTTAAATTTATACAGCGCATTTAACATAGTAAAACGTCCCAAGACGCTTAACAAGAGCGATATCAATAAGAAACATTTTTGACACTGAGCCACAGAAGGAGATATCAGGACAGATTACCAAAAGCTTGATCAAAGAGGTAGGTTTTAAGGAGCATCTTAAAGGAGGAGGGAGAGGTAGAGAGGCGCTTTAGGGAGGGAATTCCAGAGCTTAAGGCCAAGGCAGCTGAAAGCACGGCCGCCAATGGTGGAGCGATTAAAATCAGGGATGCGCAAGAGGCCAGAATTGGAGAAACGCAGAGATCTTGTAGGGCTGGAGGAGGCTGCAGAGATAGGGAGATAGTTTTTAGAGCTCCACAACACAAACTGGCTGCAATTTGACACAATTGGCAGTTGCACTCAAAGTAAGTATTCTCGTGTCCTGATCAGATTTCTCTTATAGTTGGCACATCTTATCCTGTAATTTTGTAGTTTTCCTGTGTGTACATGAGCATGAATACACCTACTGTTTGTAGATATTCTGACTTGTGCATATAGGGTTTTTGAAATGCAAAGTTATATCATGTTTATAGCTTGCTGTGCCATCCCACCTTGCTTCCCTCTTCTGAAGTATCTTTGTTTCTCCTTATGCTTTTATTTTCTGATTTTACTTTCCTTGTATGATTTCTGACTTTCCTGTGATCCTTACCTGCAATTTTCCTGCATCTGTTTCATCCCTGTCTACTCTTTACTGTGCAGTGCTCCTTCTCCCATTTTATTGTGTTTCTGAGGCCCCAAGATAAGCAGCATGAAATAGAATTGCTACTGCAGTTGTTATGATTTGACTGCTGAGATTATAAATCTCGATTGCTTCTTCTGGAGCCATGTTGGCAGCAGCCCAGAATAACTTGCTCAGCCTCCTCACCTGTCATCATCGTAACTCCACATTAGTCCTGGTGTGTCTGTCATCTACCACAGTTCCTTCTGCAGCTTTCTCTAGGTCTGTCTTCGCATCTTCACTGTTGTGATGTTCAACAACATTGAATTGCCAATGTGAGTCCCTAAAGAGAAAGTCATACTGGAGAATCTCAGCAGCCACTTTCTCTCGTTCCTTTTGCAGGTAACCTTGGACATTGTGGGGGGGAAAAAGGCAAAAGCTGATATTTTTTTTTCATTTTTTCACTGATATTTCCCAATAGTTTCTTCTTTTATGGACTCCATGAAACGGGGCAGTTTTCCAACAAATATGTTTTGAAATGATCTAAAACTGCACCCGATCTAATAGATATCCAACAGATTCAGAGTGTAAATCTAATTCATTTCTGTAATGTTATTGCATGTGTTTTCAAAAAAATAGGTATTTTCTAAAACTAGAAATATTCACCATCGATTATTTAAAAACTGTGTAAATAGAGATAATAAAATGTGTCTCTTCATCCTATATAGGCATATACGAATCCATACTGGAGAGAAGCCCTTTAAGTGCGATGAATGTGGGAAGAGTTTTACAGTGAAGTCTACTCTGGACTGTCATTTAAAAACCCACACAGGTTAGTGATGGTTTTTCCATTAAGTTACTGCAGAGCGAGGATATCGGACGCCATTCCGGGTGACAGAAGCCATAAAACAGGGAGGCAATTTACCAGAAAGCTTACATTTGCAAACTTGAAACTAATTCATCTTTTTCAGTTCTTGTTGTCGTTTTCAAGGTTCTTTTTGAAGCAGCTGCATTTGTAGATTTTTTTTTTGTTGCGTCCTTTATGGTGACGAACATGATCAAATGTAGCATATGTAGGTGTACGCTAGAGCTCCTCCTACTCTGTCCCAAGAATACGGCTGAGACCCAGCCTCCAAAGAGCATCCCCTACGTCACCAGTGTGACACATTCCATTTTCCACACCAGCCATCCTGTGTTCTCTATCTGAGTGAGAGGACCATTGGTGCCAAATTAGAGAGAATGCTATGGATCTGTGCTCAGTAGGAACTGAGTTGCTACTGTCTACACACAATACCCTTACAGCAGATGGCTGAGCCTTTCACCCCATCAGTCCAAGCCGGACTTGAAATGGACTCTTCAACGCTAGTTAGGCCACAGCTGGAATACTGTGTGCAGTTCTGGTCATCACACTATAGGAAGGATGTGATTGCATTGGAGAGGGTGCAGTGGAGATTCACCAGGATGTTACCTGGGCTGGAGCGCTTCAGCTATGAAGAGAGACTGGACAGGCTGGGGTTGTTTTCCTTAGAACAGAGAAGGCTGAGGGGGGACCTGATTGAGGTGTACAAAATTATGAGGGGCATAGATAGGGTAGATAGAGGGGAACTTTTCCCCATAGTAGAGGGGTCAATAACCAGGGGCATAGTTTCAAGGTAAGGGGCAGGAGGGGATTTGAGGAAAAACTTTTTCACCCAGAGGGTGGTTGGAATCTGGAACTCACTGCCTGAAAGGGTGGTAGAGGCAGGAACCCTCACAACATTCAAGAAGCATTTAGATGAGCACTTGAAACGCCATAGCATACAAGGCTACGGACCAAGTGCTGGAAAATGGGATTAGAATAGAATAGCTGTCCTTCATTCTGCCAGTGGATTTCACACTTCATTCAGCCTTAATCTGTCACATTAACACCACCTCTAGCCTTGCATATCTCTTAATGTCTCTTCATCTCCCCCTTTGTTCCTTTATCCCCTCCCCCTTTTCCCAGCTTTACCCTGGCCTTAAATCTATTTGATTTCCGGCTCTTCCCAGTTCTGATGAAAGGTCATCGACCTGAAACGTTAACTCTCTTTCTCTCTCCACGGATGCTGCCTGGCCTGCTGAGTTTTTCCAGCGTTTTCTGTTGTTATTTCGGATTTCCAGCATCCGCAGTATTTTGCTATCGTATTAGAATAGATGGGGCTTGATGGCCGGCGCAGACACGATGGGCCGAAGGGCCTCTTTCTGTGCTGTATAACTCTATGACTCTATAATGCTTCTGGTGCCATGCTTCATGAGCTGGGAGTGCTAATTTCGCACCCTATGATTTTCATGCATTAAACTGGATGGAAAATCGCGAGCAATGCGTGCACAGTTTTCTGCTACCCACTTGCCAGCACCCAAAACTGCGATTTAAAATTTGCCTCGTGGTGAAATATAGCAGATATTTTGATGCTTGTAATTGAAAGAAGTGGACCTGTTGTGAAACTGGCACTTCAGATTACCTTCATGTCAGTAAGTAGGCCGTGAACTTTGAAATGAGGTGAAGGGTTCAATCTTGTTTTGCGAAATTCAGCAAATGGACTGAGATGCTATCAGTGACCAGGCTGAGCTGTCGCACGTTGATTTAATATCCTGTACAGTCTGGTATGATTACAGCACCAGCCACAAGTTATAATGAACAGCCAATTCTTTGAGGAAAAAGATAAAAGCAAGGCTCCTTATTAAAAAAAAATTGAATTGAAGAATAACTGCATTTCCACATTGGTACTAGTAAAAGCTTGCTGGCGATGTATTACTATTTGAAAAAGTTTTGGAATGTACTCATGGTTGTGGTAGCACCAGTATGATTGTTGAATTATACTGTTCAATTTAATTTTGAACATGTTGATGGGTGCATTTTCAGGGTGATTGCTAAACATTTTGTTCAATAATCGGACTTAAGAGTAAGCCCAGCAAAACTAAGCCATCTTGAATCTGTACAAATGTGCGCTATGATCTCTTGGTGATATTTTGTTATTTATAGTCGTGGAATTAATTGTACAGTGTTCATTAGAATTGACTTCGAGTGTACAATATATTAGCTCAAATGTAGGCAAGTGGAGAGAAACTATTTCCTCTGGTGGGGGAGTCCAGAACCAAGGGGGCATAACCTTAAAATGAGAGCTAGGTCGTTCAGGGTGATGTCGGGAAGCACTTCTTCACACAAAGGGTAGTGGAAATCTGGAAAACCCTCTCCCAAAAAGCTGTTGAACCTGGGGGTCAGTAGAAAATTTCAAAACTGAGATTGATAGGTTTAGGATTACAGAACCAAGTCGGGTAAATGGAAATAAGTTGCAGATCAGCCATGATCGAATTGAGTGGCGGAACAGGCTTGAGGGGCTGAATGCCCTCCTCCTGTTCCTGTGAAATGAATTGCAAATTTGGTTCCTACAACATGGGGATCATTTCAACTCCCCAACCCCATGATAAAATTTAAACACTAATTCTGTCTATTCTCTGCTCCCCCCGGACAAAACCTGGATACTCCACTGCTACAGGCTCCCGAGGCCTGCAGCAGCTAGTCCCTCCCTCCTCCAGCGTATCTCCCGAATGCAGGCCTGGAGTCCTGCGGGGGGACCCTGCCCCAGGGGAAATCAGCCGGAGTCAGGAGTGCAGACTTGGGGGCTTAGAGGAAGGTCAGCCCCTTACATATTCAAAACCTAATTGGGTCTATTTTCAGGTGTAAGCATCTTGTTTATACAGAGTCCTGGCACCTTACTGTGGGTCAGCAATAAAATCTGAGAAGTCAAATTTGCCTCTCAGTTGGCACCTCTGCTGCCATTGCTGTTCCATATGTGTAAACATAAGCATGTGATTCTGATTATAAAACACCGTTTTAATGATGTGGTCAAAGCACTTGCACCTGAAATGTATCAAAAAATGGTGCAAGGGGTTAATTACCAATAAATCCATAAAGAGTTCATACAGGCTGGAATCTGAGCAGCTGTCAGATTGAAACCTGCCCCAGCACAAAATTCTCCATATTTCCCTTAGGAGGTGAGCTTTAGATAATGTCATGCCTTGGTGCCAATGAGGTAAGAGGAACTCACAGAGCATAGTAATTAATTTAGGCCACTGCTGGAAAGTATTGAAAGCAGCCATGAAAATAGTTGGTGATATCCTTTGGTGAGCAGTATTCATTAGATGGAATGGCATGGAAGCGAGCAGAATCAGTTAAAGTAACCAAGAAATTCTACACATTTCTTAAATAAGTTCACCTTGAGAGGGTTTATAAATCTGTGAATAATTCATGACAGTGCTGCACCATTTATGAAGTCAACAGGAAAGTTAATTGCAAATGAGAAAATTCAACATCTCTCCCATTTTAAGATCCATCACAGCTTTTCGCCAATGATCTTTAGATATTTATGCATCTATCAAGTTCTGTTTTGTGTGTGCATAAGAACATAAGAAATAGGAGCAGGAGTAGGCCACACGGCCCCTCGAGCCTGCTCCACCATTCAATAAGATCATGGCTGATCTTTGACCTCAACTCCACTTTCCCGCCCGATCTCCATATCCCTTGATTCCCTTAGAGTCCAAAAATCTGTCGATCTCAGTCTTGAATATACTCAACGACTGAACATCCACAGCCCTCTGGGGGTAGAGAATTCCAAAGATTCACAACCCTCTGAGTGAAGAAGTGTCTCCTCATCTCAATCCTAAATGGCTGACCCCCTTATCCTGAGATTATGCCCCCAAGTTCTATGTGTGCATATGTTTCTGCTCTTTTTTTTCTTAATATATACTTTTGTATTTTGAAATTCAGGTCAGAAGCACTTCAAATGCCACGTATGCAGTTCTCCCTTCTCGACCAAAGGTAGCCTAAAAGTTCACATGCGACTGCACACTGGAGCAAAGCCTTTTAAATGTCCACATTGTGACGTGCGTTTCCGGACTTCAGGACACAGGAAGAGTCACATACAATCCCACTTTAAGCCCACGTCACTGCCAAAGAAAATCCGGAAGCCTGTAACACGTCAAACAACAGAGAGCTTACAGCCCGTAAACTTGCTGACGACTGCAGATGCAAATGTTTACATCACTAATAATGGAGTTCTCACCAGCCAGTTTGATCAGAACCTTCTCCAACAGGGATTAGTTGGACAAGCTATTCTTCCTGCCTCTATGTCAGGTAATGTTTTTAATCATTAATCGTTAAAATATTTTGACATTTCATAATTGCAATTAAAACACAGCTGAAAAGTATTGTGGAAAAGTTCATTGAATCATACAACAGCTTGCATTTATATAGCGCCTTTAACATAGTAAAACGTCCCAAGGCACTTCGCAGGAGCGTTATAAAACAAAATTTGACACCGAGCCACATAAGGAGATATTAGTGCAGATGAGGTGGGTTTTGAGGAGCGTCTTAAAGGAGGAAAGAGAGACAGAGAGGTTTACGGAGGGAATTCCAGAGCTTAGAGCCTAGGCAGCTGAAAGCATGGCCACCAATGGTGGAGTGATTAAAATCAGGGATGCTCAAGGCCAGAATTAGAGGAGCGCAGAGATCTCGGAGGGTTGTGGGACTGAGGAGATTACAGAGATAGGAAGGGGCGAGGCCATGGAGGGATTTGAAAACAAGGATGAGAATTTTTAAATCGAGGCGCTGCTTAACCGGGAGCCAATGTTGGTCAGCGAGCACAGGGGTGATGGTGAACGGGACTTGGAGTTAGTCAAGATACGGGCAGCAGAGTTTTGGATGAACTCAAGTTTACGTAGGGTAGAACGTGGGAGGCCGACCAGGAGTGCGTTGGAATAGTCAAGTCTAGAGGTAACAAAGGCATGGATGAGGGTTTCAGCAGCAGATGAGCTGAGGCAGGGGCGGAGACAAGCGATGTTCTGGAGGTGGAAATAGGCGGTCTTAGAGATAGCGTGGATATGTGGTCAGAAGCTCATCTCGGGGTCAAATATGACACCAAGGTTACGTACATTCTGGTTCAACCTCAAACAGTTGCCAGGGAGAGGGATGAAGTCGGTGGCTAGGGAGGGGAGTTTGTGGTGGGGACCGAAGACGATGGCCCTGAATTTGCGGTCGGAGGCTTCCCGTGAGGAAATGACTCCGATCCGCAAATAAAATGCCCGCGTACCTGGGGCCTCGGGATCCACGGAGACTCACGGTCCTGGGGCTCCCCGGGTACCCGCGGGAAGACGCCAACGTATCTCGGGCGCATGCGGTTCACGAGCGTCCCTGGGATCACGTAGGCCGGACTGACGAATGACGGAAGAGAATCCCCATTCATGCTTATCGGGATTTCATATGTGTGGGAACCCCATAAATATGAATGGGAGTACCCCAAAAATACACCTAGACATCAAATAAAAAATTTTAAATCACATATTTAAAATTAATTAAAATGGCATTTACTTAAATATTTAAAACAAAAATTGAATTTTTTGAAAATTAAATGTACATGTTTTAAGGGGCTAAAAATAAACTTACCTTATTTCACAGGTTTTTAAATGTATAAATTATTGATAAAATTTTATTTTTCTGTTTTTTAAAACTCTTACGCTGGTAAAAGCAGGCCTTGCGCCTGCTTTTACCAGGCGTAAGAATTTCACGAGCATTCGCTGGGCAGAAGTTGGGCAAATAGCCCAACTCTCTGCCCGCGGATGCCCTTTTCCCGGGGATGCGTGCGATCTGTCAAGAGAATTCTCGACAGATCACAAGTTCCGGGTTTTGGCGCATGCGTAAACCCGGAACTTGCGCGGTCCTTCCGGGTGCGTACACACCTCATACTCACCCGTAGGGGCTGCAAATTATGGCCCGATGGCTACAGCACAGAAGGAGGCCATTTGGCCCGTCGTGCCCCTGCCGCCTCTTTGATAAACCTATCCGATTAGTCCCACTCCCCTGCTCTTTCTCCATAGCCCTGCAGTTTTTCTCCTCTCAAAGTATTCAATTTCCTTTTGAAAGTTACGATTGAATCTGCTTCCACTACCCTTTCAGGCAGGGCATTCCAGATAATAACTCGCTACATAAATTTTTTTTTTTCCTTATTTCCCCTCTGGTTCCTGTTATACAGCTTATTTCAAAAAATATCCGTGAACTTTGTCCACAAACATACATACAATGACAGACAGGAAAAGACCCTCTGGTCCATCCAGCCTGTCCCATGCAACTGCGATGCCTTGTGCATCACAATATATACGCTCCCCACCCCACCCGAAACCATGTAATCTCCGATATTATATAAAAACGCATATCCTCATCGGGGCGAATGAACAAGTTGATCTGTTTAATGGAGTTAGGCCCATGCTTTGATTTGCAATAACATACTATTACCAGAAAGGGATTGATAATGATCTCAGTATACATAAACTTCCTCTTTCATCAAAGGGACAGCGATGCAAGTTGAATCATAATTTTAAATGTGAACTGATCTAGTCCAGCCATTTTCATCAGTATTTTTTCCACTTCTCTTCAATTTTCAATAAACTGTGACAGACTTATTCCCGTGTCCGGCATATCGAAATCAGCACAAATTGTCCATTTGCAGTTTTATCAAATCTTTCTAATAAGGAGATTTTGCACTAATGCAGCCACCTCTTACCTTATTTGTTTCATACTGCTAGTCCTATTGCATCATGTGTACTGTATGAATAATGTATCCGCTTATCTTTGCTTCTAGGATTATTATTTGCAATGCCTAATTTGACCCTTGAATAATCCTACATAAACCAACTTAATTAAAAAAAAGACCCAGCCACAGTTTAGCGCCAGCAGGAACTAAATTTGGCGCTTGTTAACACAAATTAACTTTCAGCTCACCTCAAAGATACCAAGAATTGAACAGGACTTGGTTCGATCCATTACTAACAGCCACTTTATGTCATTGTTGCTATATAGCCCAGAGTTACACAATTGTTAATGCAATTAACAAACAGAAAACCCATACCCGTGTTTCGGTAACACCAGTTGATTCAGTACAACCCATTTCAGAATACAACAACGCATACTTAACCTCACTAAAACGATAACATTCGGTTTGAAAGATTATGGTATATGCTTAGCAAAGTTAGGCTTTTGAAGTTTATATAGAGATGGCAACAGGTACCAATTGTATGCTTGCTGTTGTCTATAGCTGGGATGACCAAAAGTTAATGATTATCCCTCGATTGCGCTAAACTGTTTTGCCCGAACGCACACTAATGCTTTACACAGCTTAAGACACATCGGGCCGCAACCATTTTTGTGTGGGGAGTGGGTAGTTTGTTTCAGCTGAGCTGGTGAAGTGCCAAGAGTCCAGGTTTGGGCTGCTGCTGGTGTCGCAGTGTCCCTCAGGTAAGTGCTGTTGGGGAATGCGCGAAATCAATATTTTTATTCTGCTAAATAAGCTCTATTTTCAAGCTGGCTTCAGTGTACAATATCAATAATGTCTACTCATTTCATTTAAGCTTGATGAATGTTTCTATGATCAGATTAATATTTTTGATCTTTGACAATAATAATTTCACTCTCATTACTTTTTGTACCTGTGCACTAGCTTTTAGTGATTTGTGTACATGGACATCTAAATCCCTTTGGTCCTCCACAGCTCCTAGTCTCTCCCCATTAAGAAAATATTCTAATTTGTCTTTCTTGGATCCAATAATGGCTATTAATTTGAATTAAGCTTTATGGGATGTTACTGTGATCCCATTAATATTTTTGATCTTTGGCAGTAATAATTTCACATTTATTTATCAAGTACCAAATCTGGAGTGCATAAGATCTGTCAATTGCAGCAAACACTTGATCAGATTTTAATGCATTCATTACAGTCCATACCACTTTCCGCACTTAATAACCTGTTTGTGTCCTTTGATTTATTGGCAGCTGGAGGCGATTTGACGTTATCACTTACAGATGCCAGCTTTGCCACTCTCGAGGGAATACAGCTGCAGCTCACTTCCGCTAACCTGGTTGGGCAGAATGTCCAGATCTCCGGTATTGATCCCAACAATATAAACAACATCACGCTACAGGTATAGAGATTGTCATCTGTGCTGCTGTGATGAACCTCACTAACGTAGGTGTATTTCATTACAGGACTGCCACTAACGCGGGTTTAACTATCCAGCACAGCCAGGTTCTCTTACATGTTTGGTTTAAATATTGGAATCTTGCATTTCATATTTGGAAGCATGTAATAAGTAGAGGTGCCTCAACCTTTGCAGGCATGGAGGGAACAATCCCTGTGCCTTAATGGATAGGCCCAAGGTGCAAGTAATACTGGTTTCCTGCCTCATTATCATCAAACCAGCAAACTGCCCAGAGGAGCAGTGAGGGCAAGCTGCTGGCGTCGCAGCGGCCCTCAGGTAAGTCCTTTAAAGAGGACACGGGAGGGTGGCTGGGATTGGGGGATGGGTGGGGGAGCGATGGCCGGCTGCGGCTCACGTGGTTTGAATGTGGAGTTGGGAGGAGCACTGCTGCTCCTCCCAACTCCACATTGAGGTAAGTCTATTTTAAACACTTACTTGTTGGTTGCGGCACTTTAAGTCCGCATGTGGGCCTGGTTTTCCTGAACATCGACTGAATTCAGGGCAACCCAGTATTGCAGTGAGGGCCTCAAACAGGCATTAGGCCCTTTATTTGAATGTGGAAAGGGGAATAATGCCTGTTTCAGGCAGGAATGATTAATTTTTTTGCCTACACCAATATGGCAAGTGGCTCACTTCTGGTTCATAATGAGCATGCCCTGCCTGCCTTCCATAATGGAGGCTTAAGCGCCCGAAAAATGGGCGTGGCACCATCTAATTTATAGGCCAGGATATCTTTCAGGTGATTTTTTGAATGCCTCAGCGACCATATTCAGCATGCACTGGCAATTTAGTCAACATCATACGTTGGTCACAAAATGACAAAAAATACAGAAACACTTAATTATAAGCCTACCAACCTTTTTCAACTTTAAAATTTGAATTCAAAACGTCTTATGGATTCCAATGTAAGACATTGTGGTACATCTGAGTGTGGAGGAAAAATAAAGATGCTTCACTTCAAGACGTTGTACATTATCGTCTCAATGGTTCTGTCATCTGTATAGTGTCCTCTACTTACACCAGTAGCACATATGGCATAATAGCATTTTCTCGGCTGCTAAGCCTGTCTGGTGACATCAATTGAGAGGAGCAATGGCAACAACAACTTGCATTTATACAGCACCTTTAACGTAGTAAAATGTCCCAATGCACTTTGTCCTGGAACCATTCCATTACAGACCGTGGCAGTGCAACTTCAAATCACCTTGAGAGTCACTTGAAACCGGACTACATGATCTGATCCGATTTGAAGTTGTTCTTCGATAACAGACAGAAAATTGGGCAAGGTGGGCCCACGGTTACCCACCCAGCTCGGCTTGTAAGCTGTCCTCCACTGGGATTACATAGGATATACGGCACAGAAACAGGCCATTCGGCCCAACCAGTCAATGCCGGCGTTTATGCTCCACACGAGCCTCCTCCCGTCTTTCCTCATCTAAATCTATCAGCATAACCCTCTATTCCCTTCTCCCTCATATGCTTGTCTAGCCTCCCCTTAAATGCATCTATATTTTTCACTTCAACCACTCCCTGTGGTAGCAGAGTTCCACATTCTCACCACTCTTTGGGTAAAGAAGTTTCTTCTGAATTCCCTATTGGATTTCTTGTTGACTATCTTATATTGATGGCCTCTAGTTATGCTCCTCCCCACAAGTGGAAACATTCTCTCTGTATCCACTCTATCAAAACCTTTCATAATTTTAAAGACCTCTATTGGGTCACCCTTCAGCCTTTTTTCAAGAGAAAAGAGACCCAGCCTGTTCATCCTTTCCTGTGGTCTAACCAAGGTTCGATACAGTTTAGCATAACTTCCCTACTTTTCAATTCTATCCCTCTAGAAATAAACCCTAGTGCTTGGTTTGCTTTTTTTCTGGCCTTGCTAACCTGTGTCGCAACTTTTAGTGATTAATGTATTTGTACTCCTAGATCCCTTTGTTCCTCTACCCCACCAAGACTCGCACCCTCCAACTGATAAGTGACCTCCCTATTCTTGCTACCAAAATGTAATACCTCACATTTATCGGTGTTGAACTTCATTTGCCAATTATTTGCCCACTCTGCAAGTTTATTAATGTCCTCCTGTAACTTGTTGCAGTCCTCCTCAGTGTTGACTATTCCCTCCCCCCCCCCCCCCCAAATTTGGTATTATCCGCAAATTTAAAAATTGTGTTTTTGATTTCCAAAGTCTAAATCGTTAATGTAAGTTGTGAACAGCAGTGGTCCCAGCACTGATCCTTGTGGAACACCACTACCCACCTTCTGCCACTGTGAATAGCTACCTTTTACCCCTACTCTCTGCTTTCTGTCTTGAAGCTAGCTAGCTATCCATTCTGCATTCTCTGACCTTATTCATCAGTCGATTATGGGGTACCTTATCGAAGGCCTTTTGAAAATCTAGATAAATTACATCTACTGCATTACCATTGTCTACTCTCTCTGTTACCTCTTCAAAAAATTCAATGAGGTTGGTCAAGCAAGACTTTCCCTTTTGAAATCCATGTTGACTGTTCATTACTGTGTTTTTGGTTTCTAGATGTTCTTCTATTTTCTCCTTTAGTAGGGATTCCATTATTTTTCCTACCACCGATGTTAAGCTGACTGGTCTATAATTCCCTGGACATGTTCTATCCCCCTTCTTAAATATAGGTATTACGTTAGCTATCCGCCAGTCTTCTGGCACTACACCTTTTTCTAACGAATTATTAAATATGTGTAGTAATGCCTCTGCTATCTCTTCCCTAGATTCTTTTAAAATGCGTGGGTACAATCCATCCGGACCAGGGGTTTTATCCTCTTTGAGTTTGATTAGTTTATTTAATATATCCCTGCTTTTTATTTTAAATGCACTTACCTCATTTCTAAACTGATAATCCAATGTCATGTCCACCTGTTCTATCTCCCTGGTAAATACTGATGCAAAATAGTTATTTAATATTTCTGCCATCTCTATATCTTTACCTGTGGTATTAGCCTGTCTATCCCTGAATGGCCCTATTCACATCCGAACCTTCCTTTTTTTTATTGATGTGCCTATAAAATATTTTACTATTTTGTTTTATGTTCCTTGATAATTTAATTTCCTAGTTCCTCTTTGCCTTCTCTCCTAATCTTTTTGTATTCTCCCTTATCATGCACTCCCCTGCTGTCTATGTACTTAATGTATGCCTCTTTCCTTACCCTCAATTGTTCCCTTATGGCTTTATTCATCCATGGAGTCTCATTAGTGTTTAGTTTGTTCTTTCCTTTTAGTGGAATATATTGTTCCTGCACTCTGTTGAACACCATTTTAAATGTTTCCCATTGCTGTTCTACATCGTTGTTTGCCAATATTGTTGCCCATTTTATTTTCCCAAGTTCTATTCTCAGTCCCTCAAAATCAGCTTTTCTCCAATCTATTACCCTGGTTTTCGTCATACTTATGTCCTTCTCAATTATCATCTTAAAGCGTTTTATATTATGGTCACTATTGCCTAGATGTTCCCCTACTTTTACTTCTCTTATCTGCTCTGGTTCATTCCTCATTACTAGACCCAATAGCGAATCCTCTCTTGTTGGGCTTTTTATATATTGGTTTAGAAAGAAGTCCTGTACACATTGTAGGAACTCCATTCCCTTATCCCCTTTACCTACCTCTTCTGTCCAATTAATATCGGGGTAGTTGAAATCCCCCATGATTATTATTCTATGTTTTTTACTCATTTCCCTAATTTGTCTGTATACTTCTTCCTCCACCTCCCTTCCACTATTAGGTGGTCTATAGACTACACCTATTAATGCGATTGATCGCTTATTATCTTTTATCTCTATCCATATGGATTCTATTTTTGTCTTGCTGATAGCTGCGTCACTTTTTTCTACTGCCATTATGTTATCCCTAATAAGTACAGCTACTCCACCTCCCCTTTTTCCCTCTCTAACCTTTCTAAATATGTTATACCCTGCAATGTTTAATTCCCAGTCCTGATTTTTCTGTAGCTATGTCTCAGTAATCCCTACTATGTCTGGTTCCTCGCAACGCATGATTGCCTCCAGCTCCCCTGTTTTATTACGGACACTGAGTGCATTGCTGTACAGACAGTTTAACTCATTTTTAATAGGATTTCCTCTCACTTTATGTTTTACCATCTTTTTAGACTCCTGTTCTATAACTCTATTTATTCCCTTGCCATCAATGTCCTCCCTTACTTTATTCTTTCCTATGCTCTCTTTTCCTGTTTTGTTTATAATTAGGCTGGTTACATTTTTTGTAGATCCCTCCTCCCCATTTTACTAGTTTAAAACCTTTGCCACCTCCCTATTTACCCTTTCCGCTAGGACATGGGTCCCATTCCGGTTCAGGTGGAGCCCGTCCCATCGGTACAGCTCCTTCCTGTCCCAGAACTGGTGCCGGTGTCCCATGAAAAGGAACCCCTCTTTCCCACATCAGCCCTTTAGCCACGTGTTAATTCTCCTGATCTGTCTGCTTCTATGCCAATTTTCACGTGGCTCGGGCAATAATCCAGAGATTATTATCCTCAATGTCCTGTTTTTTAATTTAGAGCCTAGCTCCTGATACTCTTTCAGCAGGACCTCCTCCCTGTTCCTACCTATTTTGTTTGTTCCAACACGGACCACAACAACTGGATTTACCCCCTCCCTTTCCAAGTTCCTCTCCAGCCGCCATGAGATATCCCTTATCCTGGCACTGGGTAGGCTGGGTAGGCAACACACCCTTTGGGATTCTCGTTCTTGGCTGCAGAGGATTGTGGAGTCCCCTATCACTACCACATTTCTATTCTGCTCTTTCCCCCCCCCCCGGACAGCCTTCTGAGCCACAGTGCCTTGGTCTGCATTGTGGCTGTCCTCCCCGCAGTCTTTCTCCTTGTCCTCACAAATCATGGAATTAAGTAAGAAAAAAAGACTTGCATTTATATAGCGCCTTTCACAACCACTGGACGTCTCAAAGGGTTTCCCAGCCAATGAAGTACTTTTTGAAGTGTAGTCACTGTTGTAATGTAGGAATTCGCTCTTGAACGTTTGATAGATGTAATATTTTCTGTACTTCTACTTCACAATAATTGTCCTATTCATACAGGGAAGAGTTGACCATCCTTAGAGTAGAGAAAGTTAAAGAAAGAAAGAAAGACTTGCATTTATATAGCGCCTTTCACGACTACCGGACGTCTCAAAGCGCTTTATAGCCACTGAGGTACTTTTGAAGTGTCGTCACTGTTGTAATGTGGGGGGAAAAAAGGGAGATTTAATAGAGGTGTTCAAAATTAGGAGGGATTTTGATAGAATAAATAGGGAGAAACTTTCCACTCGCAGGAGGGTCGGTAACCAGAGGACACAGATTTTAAATAGTTGCCAAGAAAGCCAGGGATGAGATGAGATGAGAAATTTTTTTATGCAGAGAGTTTTTTTGATCGGGAATGCACTGCCTGAATTGGTGGTGGATGCAGATTCCACATTAACTTTCAAAAGGGAACTGATACATACTTGAAAGGAAAAATTTGCATGGCTATGGGGAAAAGCAGGGGAATGAGACTAATTAGACAGCTCTTTTCAGAGAGCGGGCAGAGGCACGATGAGCCGAATGGCTGCCTCCTGTGCTGTATCATTCTATGCCTTCTGGCTGAATTAAATATTGGGGAAAAAAATAGATTAGGAAATGAGCATCCCCTCATGTCTGTATCAGCTCTTTGCTTGAATAATACAAAACTCACCCCCCTGCCCTGCCCTGCTTTCTCCCCATAACCCTGTATCATCATCTGCTTCAAATATTTATCCACTTTTTCTTTAAAAGATGCAATGGTCTCTGCCTCAACTACTCCTTGTGGCAAAGCCTTCCATGGTTCAACAACTCTCTGGATGAACACATTTATCCTGATCTCCCTCATCACTCTCTTGATCTTACATTGATGTCCACTCATTGTTGATTCCCAGACAAAGAAGTCTTTCCCTATTTACTCAATCAAACCCCTTCATAATTTTAAAGAGATTGCTTAAATTTCCTTTTGGCCTTCTCTGCTCCAGTGGAAATAATACCAGTATCTCAAGCCCCTCCTCACAACTATAGTTTCTAATCCTTGGCTGCATCCTGGTGAATCTACACTGGACTTCCTATAATGGGGTGCCCAAAAAACTGCACGCAGTACTCTTAGCTGTTGCCTAAGCATTGCCTTGTACAAATTTAGCATTGCCTCTTTGTTGTCCACAGCCCAGGAGCACTTGGTTCAAAACACTTGGCAAAGAATTTTGTTTGTAAGTAAAGTACTAAGAATGTGGTATTTTGTAAGTAGGGTAGAGTTACCCTTCAAAGCTTCATTAATGCCTGCAACATGGCCTGATGTTTAATGCAGTGTGGCTTGGCTCAGGGCGTTTTTCTGTTTTAATTACAGTCCTTCTTTGTCCTTGTGTTTACTGTTTGTGAGCAGCAATGTGCTTTTGGTAACTATTAGTACCTTCTGTTTTATGGGAAATAAGAAAGGCTGAAAGATGATGTGTTTTTTTTTAAACAAACAAAATAGAGGGGAAAAGTTATTCTAAAGAAATCAAGTCAAGATGTTAATGCTGGGAAACAGAAAAGTTTTCAGTGTCAGCATCAAGCACTACCATGTCCGCTGTAGCAACATTGTACCTCAGAAGATCGTCCCTACTACACTATTTTTCCATTTCTCACACTACCTATCTTGTGGCCTCTGAGTGGGATTGACAATTTAGTGTTGAACAAAGGGCAGTTTTGTAGTTTGGTCTGGTGCCCCCTGGGAACTGGTTTGGAGACTGCCCCCGGTGACATGATTAACACCCTCCAGCTCCCAGCAACGAACCATGTTATCTGGTGAATCATCGTGTCCTGGCGTACTGCACACCTGCCTGGGTAACTGAGTCTGCCTCAGTGGGTTGCCTCTGTTGCAATGTTCCATTGCCAGGCATGTCATTTTGGCACTGACTTGACCCCAAAGAAATTCTCCTCACCCCTAATCCCACCAAGCAGGAGAATAGTCAATGATTTTAAATGAAGAGTAGTGACAACATTTATTAGTACGATAGCAAAATACTGCGGATGCTGGAAATCCGAAATAACAACAGAAAACGCTGGAAAAACTCAGCAGGCCAGGCAGCATCCGTGGAGAGAGAAAGAGAGTTAACGTTTCAGGTCGATGACCTTTCATCAGAACTGGGAAGAGCCGGAAATCAAATAGATTTAAGGCCAGGGTAAAGCTGGGAAAAGGGGGAGGGGATAAAGGAACAAAGGGGGAGATGAAGAGACATTAAGAGATATGCAAGGCTAGAGGTGGTGTTAATGTGACAGATTAAGGCTGAATGAAGTGTGAAATCCACTGGCCGAATGAAGGACAGCTGCCAGCTTCTAGGAGGGAAAAAAAAAGGTGGGGGGGGACAAATAAAAGGGTGGAAAAAATAAAATATAAATGTGATTGGAGCTGAGGTTATGATCGAAAATTGTTGAACTCGATATTGAGTCCAGAGGGCTGTAGCGTGCCTAAACGAAAGATGAGGTGCTGTTCCTCGAGCTTACGCTGCGCTTCCGTGGAACAGTGTAATAGGCCGAGGACGGTGAGGTCAGAGTGGGAGTGAAGCGGTGAATTAAAGTGACAGGCCACCGGGAGCTCGGGGTCCCCCTTACAGACTGAACGGAGGTGTTCCGCAAAGCGGTCACCCAATCTGCGTTTGGTCTCCCCAATGTAGAGGAGTCCACATCGTGAGCAGCGAATACAGTATACTAAATTGCAGGAAGTACAAGTAAATCGCTGTTTCACCTGGAAGGGGTGTTTGGGGCCCTGGACAGTGGGAAGAGGGGAGGTATAAGGGCATGTGTTGCATCTCCTGCGCGTGCACGGGAAGGTGCCGGGCGAAGGGGAAGGGGTGCTGGGGGTGGTAGAGGAGTGGACTAGGGTGTCGCGGAGGGAGCGGTCCCTACGGAATGCTGAAAGGGGAGGTGAGGGGAAGATGTGTTTGGTGGTGGGATCACGCTGGAGGTGGCGGAAATGGCGGAGGATGATCCGTTGAATGTGGAGGCTGGTGGGGTGAAAGGTGAGGACAAGGGGAACCCTATCGTGGTTCCGGGAGAAAGGGGCAGGGGTGAGGGCAGAAGTGCGGGAGATAGAACGGACACGGTCGAGGGCCGTGTCGACCACGGTAGAGGGGAATCCTCGGTTGAGGAAAAAGGAAGACATGTCGGAAGCACTGGTATGGAAGGTGGCATCATCAGAGCAGATGCGGCGGAGACGGAGAAACTGGGAGAATGGAATAGAGTCCTTACAGGAGGCGGGGTGGGAGGAAGTGTAGTCCAGGTAGCTGTGGGAGTCAGTGGGCTTGTAGTGAATGTTAGTCAATAACCTATCCCCAGAGATGGAGATGGAGAAGTCGAGGAAGGGAAGGGAAGAGTCGGAGATGGAGTCAATAACCTATCCCCAGAGATGGAGATGGAGAAGTCGAGGAAGGGAAGGGAAGAGTCGGAGATGGAGTCAATAACCTATCCCCAGAGATGGAGATGGAGAAGTCGAGGAAGGGAAGGGAAGAGTCGGAGATGGAGTCAATAACCTATCCCCAGAGATGGAGAAGTCGAGGAAGGGAAGGGAAGAGTCGGAGATGGAGTCAATAACCTATCCCCAGAGATGGAGATGGAGAAGTCGAGGAAGGGAAGGGAAGAGTCGGAGATGGAGTCAATAACCTATCCCCAGAGATGGAGAAGTCGAGGAAGGGAAGGGAAGAGTCGGAGATGGAGTCAATAACCTATCCCCAGAGATGGAGATTAGTACCACTTGATATGAGTGCATGGAATTTTCTGCAGTGCTCTTTACCTAGTTTTAACCATCTGAGAGTTAGTCACATGTTTGGAAGTTGACTTTCTTGTTCCTCCGACTATATTTAGCCGAGAGTAACCTAAAGCCACTCCCATGGCCAGATTTGGTGTAATGTATTTTTTTTGGTTTGTTGCATAAATTGGTGTTTTCTTTCTAGTTATTTTACAAAACCATGCTCCCGATGGAAGGCTTGCCCGCCACAAGTTCACATTGGGAATTCACGGATGGGTTTCCCACAATCTTCTGACTATGTAAAAAAAAACAATGGCCTGGAGTTCCCTCCGCATTTACACAACAGATGATACACGCGTAATCTGGGCGCAAGCAAATTAACGTGACTTAAAGATCCCGGAATTTTGGGCGTAAGCGAGTTACTCATGTGACTGCAATACGCCCAAGCCCTACAACCAAGGGCAACACGGTGGCCTAGTGGTTAGCACTGTTGCCTCACAGCGCCAGGGACCCGGGTTCGAATCCGGCCTCGGGTGACTGTCTGTGTGGAGTTTGCACATTCTCCCCGTGTCTGCGTGGGTTTCCTCCCACAGTCCAAAGATGTGCGGGTTAGGTTGATTTGGCTATGATAAATTGACCCTTAGTGTTAGGGGGATTAAATACGTGGGGTTACGGGGATAGGGTGGGATATGTGTCGGTGCAGGCTCGATGGGCCGAAATGGCCTCTATCTGCATTGTGGGGATTCTGTGATTCTCCTCACTCTTCTACGCCCATCCATCAAACTACATGTCCGAACTAATCTCCACCCACAAAACTGGCCACGCCCCTGACTCTCAAATGTGAGTGTCTTCCAGTTGCGCTTGTTCTGGGAGGTCTCTCAACATTGCGGCCAGATTTTCAGGCGCAGCAGCACAAATTACATTTTTTTTCAAGCAAAAAGCAACTTTGAATTGGAGGAGTAGACTATTGTATAAATCCAAGAAGAGTGGTTGCAGCGAACAGCAACGGTTATAGTAACAGACTACCTGCTGCTACTGGGAGAAAGAAGGGCAGACCAGTGAGCTTGAACATATCGGGACAGAAGTGAGGACAAAGTTGGAAGAGGATTTGAAATCTCTCCGTAGCCGCGCCTCTTCTTACCTCTGTAAACTCCTCCAGCCCTACAACCAAAGGCCCCCTTCAGCTCTCTGGACCTCCTGCGCAGCCGGCTTTTCGATAGGAAAAAACGCTCATGTGTGATATTTTGAATGAGCCGCGCAGCCCCTGAAAGGGGCCGCGCATCCAAAAGAAAATTAACAGGAACATAGCCGACAACCCTCCGAGATCTCTGCGATCCTCCAATTCTGGCCTCTTGTGCATCCCCGATTACCTACGCCACACCATTGGCGGCCATGCCTTCAGCTGTCTAGCCCCTAAGTTCTGGCATTCCCTCCCTAAACCTCTCTGTTGCTCTACCTCTCTCTGCTCCTTTAAGGTGCTCCTTAAAACCAACATGTTTGACCAAGCTTTTGGACACCTATCCTAATATATCTCCTTACGTGGCTCGGTGTCAAATTTTGTCTGATAACGCTCCTGTGAAGCACCTTGGATGCTTCTGCTACGTTAAAGGCGCTATATAAATGCAAGTTGTCGTAAAGGTCTACAGTGCAGGCTAACCGGAGGAGCCTCACATAAACATCCATTGCAGTAGTGCAGTCTGCATACTCAACACTTAAACTCCAGGCCCCATACAAACAGCAAATGTTAATAAGATTTGGAAATGAACAGACCTTGGAGCACACACCCACCTCTTGTTTGTGTAAAAATATAGGAAAAATAAAGGTAGATTGATCACTGCAAAAGAGGTCTGTGCCTGCTCATTTCATTATGCTTTCTGTAACTTTTGACATTTCCAGTATGACTAATCCATGAAATTACCAAAAATTACCTTCATCACATTACACATCCAGATACCATCTTTCTGTTCTCTAGTTTTAGATTTGAATATCTGGTACAGAGTGCGTTGGCATTTGCATCTAAAAGCACTCCAGGATTGAATGCATGCTAACGGTCCTTTTATCTGCCAATCAAGGTCAAAGGAACTCCGGTCTCAAATAAAGCTCCTGTTGCACCAGGGTGAATTTTTCCTTTTCCACACCAGCGACTCCTGTGGCTTTCCTGGAGGAGGTCTTCAGTTTAGTGCCATTGTGCTGAATCGCACATAGTTTTCTGCCTCGCCCACAGGGAACTGGGTTGAGATTGCCCAAACTCATTTCGCTCGGGTTCTGTCCAGCTGGCAGAGAATTAATTTTTTGAACTGATTTCATGAGCATGTGTTATCGACCAGGAGCCTCTCCCACCAGCCGCACATATCAGGAAATCGAGGGTGCCCTGCCAGTAATTTCCACCCAAAATTAACGTGCATTCGTGAAATCATTCCTTTAGTGTGAAAATGTTTTAAAGTATCACCAACAGAATTGTATTAATCCTAATAATAGAGTAAATAAGGAGAAACTGTTTCAACTAGCAGGAGGGTCAGTAATCAGAGGACACAGATTTAAGGTCGTTGTCAAAAGAGCCAGAGGTGAGATGAGAAATATTTTTTCACAGCGAGTTATTGTGATCTGGAATGCACTGCTGAAAGGGTGGTGGAAGCAGATTCAATAGTAACTTTCAAAAGGGAATTGGATAAATATTTGAAAAAGAGAAATTTGCATGGCTCTGGGGAAAGAACAGGGACGTGGGACTAATTGGACAGCACTTTCAAAGAGCCGTCACAGGCACGATGGGCCAAATGGCCTCCTTCTATGCTGTAAGATTCTATGATAAACCTTCTGCATACAGATTTCTCCTGTGTATTTAAATGGACTTTCAATTTTTCAGTTTTAAAGATTCTGCTATTAATAAACCAATGGGTAGATTAAGTGCCCATCAATTGTTTACTATTAATGTCATTAAGCAAACTGACTTTTTGATCAACCTATATCTGATTAGTATTTGACTAGATTTTCCCTCCCTGCAGATTGATTCAAGCATTTTGCAGCAGACATTGCAACAGAGTAATTTGCTCACTCAACAACTGACTGCTGACCCTAACCTAACACAGCAAACCGGGACTCTCCAAACAGCAGATAACACAGTGCCCGCTAATGTGGTCATCCAGCCACTCACCAGCCTGTCAATGCAACCTACAGTGACGTCATCAACTGCCATGGCGATGGGAAGTCTGACCGAACAAGAGACTGTGCTGACGAGCAGTTCTGGTGAGAAATATTCCTCTCTTCCGCATTTTAACCTTTGCATTCAGTTTTTGAGTCCTTATTTTCACCTTTGATAATGCTAATCTTGTTAATTTGTCATTGACCCATGGAGTCTAGACAGTCACACTTGAAGACTCTTGAGCAGTTCCACACTACCTGGTTATCATGTGATATAAAAGAGCATTTTTCTATATGTTTGCTTTTTTAATATAGCATACTTGGTGTACTTTTAACTGCATACCACTTGATGAGTATATGAAGATTTTAGAGAATCAGTTTTACACTTAGGAGGAAACTATAGGAACGCATGCGTTCGATATAGCGACTGTCATGTATACATCTATGTCATGCTTTTAGTTAGAAGAAAGATTGCTGGACAAGTTTAACACTCAGTTCGTAGTGTGATGTGTGCCTCTTTCAGGACCTACCACCCAAACATTTAGAAAATCAGTGGTCATTTTAAGCTTTTGTATTCCAGATTTAGGATCAAAATTACCACTAGGCATTAAAAATTGAGTTCTTGGACTAAAAAAAAGTCTAAGAATAGGATGACAGACAGGTTGGGGTGTGTTAGGAAGCAGTAACATATCAAGGAGATTTAGTGTTTTCATAAACCATGAGGGCAGTGTGATTTATCAATGGCATTTGAACATGGTATATCCTTGAAACAGTCCAGCCTACATCATTCTGTATTATTAATACATAAAACGATTGTTGTTTTCAGTTCATACTGGTTTTCACTCGAAAGTGGACAGACTTATAAATGTGTCTAATTTCCTGAAATCTCATGATTTTTGAGTCTCGTGAGATCTCTCATACTTCAGGTGCATGGAGAGATAACCTCTGACGAGATCTGTAGCCTTTTTTCTTGTGTTTCTTTTTCAGTACACCTGAACAATTACATTCCTAACCAGAAGTACAATTTTCAAATCAGTGAAACAGATGAATTGAATAAAAGAGTGTCTTTATATCGCAACTTTAACGTTGCTGAATTTGCAGTATAAATCGAGTCAGAATATGCCCTGACTCCAGAGGGAAGCAGTGCGAGATTCCCTTGATAAGGAAATCTCACTGCTTGGGTATAGGGTTGCTAACCCTCCAGGATTGAAAGATTAATTTCCTGGACACCGCTACTAGTAAACCAGGAGAAAAATGATAGGAGCATTATGCATTTATTTGTTCATTTTCTTTGAATACTTTTGTTTATTAGTTATAAAAATCTTGGAGATGGAAATAGCTGTTTTACTGGGCCGGGGTGGTTGGAGGCGGGAGGCCGTGCGATGAAACCTGCAGGAAGACGTCCAACCAGAGTTGGTAACCCTTCTTGGGTAAACCCCTTATGGAGCACAACTCCTTTGCGGTGCCAAAACCAAGTTTTAAAAAGTGGTCATGGGGTCCCGTTGACTCACTGGGAATTTTTGTTAAACTTCTGTGGAATTGATCTAAATGGTTACAGAAAGTGGATGCTTCTGCCCCCGCCCAGCTAAGGAATTTAATTTTAACTGCTGGACAGGGAGTTAGCTTCGAGCTCTGCCTGGCAGGAGAGTTTGCAGTTCGAGCCAGGCAGCAAACAAGGTACTGCCTGGCTGGAGCCAGCACTGCAGCTATCAGTCGCAGACCAGTAACTGCAGTGTAAAAGTAATGATCGATGTGCAAATGCTTTTTCTCAGCATCTCGTTATTTCTGAAAAGACAAATAAATATTGCACTTCCTCATTCCTTTCACACGTATATTTAATTTCGTAAACTCAAGACTAAAAATAGTATTCCTTGAAAATTTAGAAACCAAAAATTAATGGGCCAGAAATTCAGCTTTCAGGCTTCCTGCGGGTGCAAGCATCGCGCGTGTACTTGCCTACCACGCCTGCAGTTGTGCTTTGGGCCCACGAGGACTTCGGGTCCTGGGCCTCCTGCAGCTGCCGGCGCGCAGTGCTTGTGTATCCCAGGGGCGCAGTTAGTTCGAAGCGTCCCCTGGGATCACATGGGCCATGGAGAGCCAATCCTAGCAGGGCATTTTCATTCATAGATTTGACGGGAAGACCTGTCAAATCTATGAATAGAGATCGGCCCCAAAACCACACTTAAACTTCAAATAATTTTTTTTTTTAAATCACATTTTTAAAATAACTATAAGGTAAATAAATTAACTACTTTAAACAAAAATTTAAATTTTTGAAAAAATTAATTATACTTTTTAACGGTGCTAAAGATAAACTTACCTTTCTTTAAAGTATCTAAAAAAGATAAACCTGTTGAAAAAATGTTTAAATTGTAATTAATTAACCACTTAGCTTGTTAAAAACAGGCCTTGCGCCTCCTTTTTAAAAGTGCAGCTTCTTCATACTTACCTTCCCGAAGAAACCTGAAAAAAAACCTGAAGTTCGCTGCGTGCGCGCAGCCTCTCCCGCGCACGCGTTCGACTTCTGAACCCCTCCCTTCAGGGGAACGGGAGTTCCGGTTTCCCACTCATGCGTAGTGCATGCAGGAAACTGGCACTTCAGGTGGCCTTACGGGTGAGTACACAGCGCGTACTCACCCGACAACAGCCGAATTTCTGGCCCAAAAACTCTAAATATATCAGATAGAGTTAGTGAGGGTGGTTTTTCTTGTGGCTGTAGCAAATAGCCATCGGTTGGCAATATCAGTGGTTAAATTAAGTGATTTTAAATGCAGTGCTTTATAACTTGTGATATGATCTCTTAATAATGCTGGGTTTTACTTCAATGCATGTTAGAATTGTGTGTGTGTCATTTTTATATTTATATATAAATACAGCTCTCAGGCAGCCATCAGGGGGTGCATGAGATTAGCTAGTGACCTGACACTCCATCCCTTGCCTAGCTTCCACTCAATATGTACTCAGCACAATTATGCTGAGATAGGGATCTCACTGTGTGGAGAAATACAGATCAGCCATGGGGCTGAATGGCCTACTCCTGTTCCTATGAAATCATGCGTATGCCCACATTCTACCAACTGTGATACCCTTTGCAACAACATTTTTCTTTCTGCTTTGTACATTTGAGTGTAGTGTTTTGATCTTCAGGGGAATGGATCTTGGTGCTGGAGGAATAAAGTGAGCCTTCATTTAAGTACACATTATCATCAAGCAGTTCTGTGCGAGGTACCACAGAGCAAACCTCCTTCAAGTCTCTTGCAACAGTTGGCCTTTAATTCAAATGCTGATTACATAAAGAATCCTTGCAGCTGGCAGATCTGAGTTGGAGTGAAATCCATTTTGTAAAAGTGACAGGACACTGTGCCCTTCAATGCCCCTGACTGAGCCAGTTTAACTTCTGGTGAATTTTTGTGCTTATCCAGGTGAGGTGTGAGTGGAAGAGAATGATGCACTTTTTCACTTTAGCTATCAAGCACTGCCAGGTCAGGTTCAGATGCAAAGGCTTATTTTACAAAACAGCACCCCGGTGAGGAGCCTCGCCTGCTGGGAGTGCATATTGGACATTCAGGTACATTCTCTTCTCTCTCCCCCACCCCCATCCCCCCCCAACGATTTTCCACCTGTTAAAACAAATAGATGGAAAATTACATGGTGCATGTGTCTGAATTCCCAATATATGTTCCCAGTGAGCAAAGCTTCATGCTGGGCGCGCAAATTTGTATGAGTCAGTCTTCCCTCAGTATCATCTCTAATTCAGAAGGTTGTGAGTTCAGTCCCACGAGAGACTTGAGCACATACTCCAGTCTGATACTTTAGTGCAGTACTGTGGGAGGTGCTGTCTTTTGAATGAGATGTTAAACCAAGGCCCTGTCTGCTTGCTCAGGTGGGCGTAAAAAATCTCCTAACACTATTTGAAGATGAGCGGAGGAGTTCACCCAGTGTCCTGGCCAACGTTGAACCCTCAAACAACACTAAAACAGATTAACTAATCATTTATCTCTGTGCTGTTTGTGGGACCTTGCTGTGTGCAAATTGGATGCCATGTTTGCCAACATTACAACAGTGACGACTACACTTCTAAAAGGCACTTCATTGTCTGTGAGGCGCTTCAGGACATCCTGAGAATGTGAAAGGCACGACATCAATGCTGATTTGTTTGTTCTTATGATGCCGTAACCCTAACATTAGAAGAGCCCTTCACCCCACTGTGCTAGTGTGAATTTACCATATTTCCATACCATGGTGCTAGTGTGAATTTACCATTTTTCCATACCATGGTCTTAGTTTAACTATCAGTTATGCCAGTTAATGCTGAATTATGGTTGCCTACGTGTTTGGATTCAGACCCACAAGGAACTGCCTTGAGGCTAACACAAATTCCCTTTTACAGTTTACAGAGAGAGTAAACTTGTCACCTCATCAGTACTGGCTGGATTATACAGACCCTTCATTCTGAATAAATAAGTACATTATTTTTTAGGGTAACGTCTATATCTTGTCCTTTTAGCTTACCTTTTTGCTTCCCATAATTTAATGAAGGGTCAATCTTTTTATGGATATTCGGTATTAATCAATAACAAGTAGTCTATTGCTAAGTGGAAGCATTTTTTCTATGTCTAATGCTGCACATCGAGATTTTTTTTCTTTTTTTTTTTCTTCTGTTTATCTCTTAGGAGCACAGGATGTCTCACAGTCTATGACATCCCCTGGGCTTGCTTCAAGTTCCAGTGGTAAACAAGAAATGACATTGACAATTAATAATTCTAATCTCAGCCAGGTACTAGCGCAGGCTACCAATGCCACGTGTGCCAATCCAACAGGAACACCGCAAGAGATAACACTCACAATATCAGGTTTGTATTAGCTGTGAAGAGACTTGTTACAAAGCTCGATGGTTGTTCATTCAGTAGCCACTTTTATCAACACTGCATTATATATACTTAAGTGAGTAACTTGGTTTGGTATCATGCTGCAATGCATAATCTGTTTCCACCATCATCTTTGTTCCATTTGCATAGCTGTGTATACCAAACATCAAAAAATGGAGCAATTTAGCAAATAATTTGAAAATAAGGGAAAAGTCTAATTTACATAAAGTATTCACTGGAGGGATAGAATTGAATAGCAGAGAAGTTCTGTTAAACATGTATCAAATCTTGGTTGGACCATACTTGGAGTACTGTGCACAGTTCTGGTCTCCATATTATAAAAAGGAAATAGAGTCATTGGAGACAGTGCAAAAGAGATTCATAAGGATGATACCAGAACGGAGAGCTTGTAACTATTAGGAAAGAAAGATTGAACAGACTTGGGGCTCTTTTCTCTAGAAAAGAGAGGGCTGAGGGGTGACCGAATAGAGGTCTTAAAATTATGAAGGGGTTTGATAGGGTAGATGTAGTGAAGATGTTTCTACTTGTGGAGAGACCAAATCTAAGGGCCATAAATATAAGATTGTCACTAATAAATCCAATAGGGAATCCAGGAGAAACCTTTTACCCAAAGAGTAAAAAATGTGCAACTTGCTGCCACATGGAGTAGTTGAGGCGAATAGCATAGATGCATTTAAGAGGAAGCACATGAGGGGGAAAGGAGTAGAAGGATATGTTGATAGTGTTAGATGAAGTAGGGTGGGAGGAGGCTCGTGTGGAGCAGAAACACCGGCATAGACCAGTTTGGCTGAATGGCCTGTTTCTGTGCTGTACATTCTATGTATTGCAATTCTATGTAAACCATACAAAAATAGGGTAAATATAGGTTAATAGCCGATTGGCAGTGAATTGCACTGAATAATTCAAGTACATCAGATAATGATATAAATCATGAGTTCAGACGCCTCAGTATACCCAGAATTCACTGAAACATTTATTATTTCTGTTATGCAGTTTTCTTCCCACTATTATGTGGCAGGTTTGCTGTGCTAGTTACAGGCAATGTGGCATTAGTAAATCCCTCCTTGAAGTATCAATGTACTGTACCAGGTCAGGATTAATAACCCTGGATTAGATTCTTAAACTTTACTCAATTGCCTTTGAGGGTTGGGGAGAAGTTTCTGCAAGTTTCTTCATTTTGGGTTTGTGACCACGCAATCATTCAACTCTGGGGAGATTGAATGGGTGGCGAGACTCTGCGAAAGTGCGGCTAGTTACTGTAAGTGACCCTCTAAAAGGACCAGACTTAATAGGGGAGGCGCTCCTAGATCTCCTGCGCGCAGCAAATATCGCAAAATCGGGCAAGTTGGTGTACATGCCTGTAAAGGAACCTGCCCGATTTACCGTCCATTTAAATTAACGGAGGAAAATCGGTCAGGTTCCTTTTCAGTTGTGTACTCCAATCTGCAACATTTTATGATGCCCAGGCGTAGCAGCATTGTAAACTACTTTATAAAGCTCAAGTTTTCGATTTTGCTGCACCTCGTGCACCGAGGAGATCTTTGCCCTATGTTATAAAAGGGTGTCAGTGCATGCAAACTGGAAAAGCCGGTTTATAACCACGATTTGAAACCGATTGATACCCTCGAGCCTCCTTCCTAAGTGCATTTTAAGATGTATGACATTCTCATTGTACATATAAGACAGAAAGGCACATTAAAGAAAATTGCATGTTTTAACAAATAAAATATTTTTGATTTACAAAATGATAGCATCAGTGTATGAATGCAGTGCAGTGGAACTCTCTCTAGTGAGATTTTGTTTCCCATGACAAAATGTCACTGGTACATCAGGAACTAGCTGATTAGTAGCAAACAAAGTAGTAAGTGCAAATTCAGTTGCAGTAAATGGTTTGAGTTGAAGTTAGTGCATTTTCGATGTTGGCTTAAGGATTGTTTCATTAAAAGTATTGTATTCTGATTTGTCAAGCAGCAAGTCAAACTTAAAACTGATTTGCATCTGTTCTGAAAAGAATTGTAATTCTGATGTTGACTATATCCTATAGTTGAACTAACATTTATAAGTGAAATTACACAGGCTGTTACTGATTCCTTTAGAGATTAAGTAGTTTGTAACTGGGAGCACTGATTTCCATTTAGAAAGCACAATGTTAAAAGAATAGTACATGAATTTTCACTAAGCGGGTAGTAACTTCAGAATTGCCATAACTTATTTGGTTACACACCAAATGAATTGGGTAATGTGGAATATTTTCACTACCTCGCGTGAGTTCGCTTGAAGGGTTGCAATTATCAAATTGCACTACTGTTCTGTTCAAGTTGTTGGGGTTATTCATTGACTGGGAGGACTGCCAAGTACAGCTTTTAACCTGATGCTTGTATGTTAATGTGAACGTTAATGTTGAATCAGCATCACATTTGCCAGCTTCCTCCAACCTTCCACATATTTAATAGTGAGATGTAAGCCCTGATTTTACTAAATTGGCAAAAATAAGGATGACCTGGCCCGTTGTGCAGTCTTGCCTGTTTTTGCAGCTCACATTCTGGGCCACCATGATTTATATGGGACAGGAATCCCTCCCCTAATTTGAATAGGCTACTGGCACATGAAAAGCTTGGCCTGAAGCACACTTAGCTGGGAAAGCAGGGGCTCTTAAAGGGTTTAAAGGTTGTGGCATAAAGGTAGACTAACTGTCCACAAAAACAAGCGGAGCGACACTATTACTATTGATGCTAAGGAGCTGGAAGTCCTGCTTCAGTCGGTACTCCTATTTGGAGCTGAAAGCCATCCTCCAATAATAGCACAAGGGCAAGGCGCATGCTCCAGGCCAGTATCGTCATCCAGTATAATGCCTGGCTGCAAATTAGGAAGACGTTTGCTGGCATCAAGAAGTAGGTGAAGGTATGTACACTCCTCACTTTTGTACACATTTCTTATGGGGCCTATAAAGCAGGGTCAGAGCCTTAAGTTGGGAATGCCACACCCTCTGGGAAGCATTGCATGCGATAATTCCCCCTTTTGCACACACTCTTTTCATTGTGACTATGTTGGCTGAGGAGTAGTAAACAGATGCTCAGGCTTCCAGCCCAAGTTGCTTCTCTGTGGTTAGAGATTTTTTCATTGGGGTTAGCAATCATGGATTTAAAAGTTAGCACTGGTCAACTAAGAGCCAACCCATCTCTTCCAGTAATGCAGTCATCATAGACTGACAATGAAGACATTGCGGCTGCTTCATGGGTGACAGCCACTGGCATAATTAATGAACATTAATTGAGTGCAACCTCTTCCTGTTCATGTTGGCCATGGGTTGAAACGAGCCCTGATGCCCACACGTGTGCCATCTCTGACCTCTTGCCCTCAAGGTAACTGTGCCCTGTCCATCTGATGCCTGCTTTCCACAGGGCCGGGAGGTGCTGCCCCTTGCATACATAGTATTTGTCACTTCCTTTGATACAGGTGTACACTGTAGACTTCGGGTGAGGCTCCACCCACACTAGGCACTTCACCCATGTAAATTAAACACATCAGGAGTTTGATGTGGCAGGTGTCCCTGGAATGGTTTGAAAGGATCTGGCAGCATGAAAGACTCATTGTATGGGAAGCTGCACTTCTACAGCAAGAGCTGTCCCTCTTTGAGGTTGTCTCCCATCATATTATACCAAGTTAACTACATAACTATTTAATAAAAACATTGCAACAATAAGGTTGCAGTAAAATATTGTTTTTAATTGTTTTTGTTTGCAATTGATTAAAGTGATGTCTTTTTGCTTTAAATATAATTCTTTTGCTTGTTTTATATGCACTAATCTGTGAGAGAATACCATATAGCTGTCAGGATTTATTGACTCCGCATAAGAAAGAAGATAACTCTTATTGCAGTTTCCACAACTAATTGGGGAACATTTTGTTTAAATCTAAATGTAAGTTATGATGGTGAAAGTGTTTTTTAATATTCCTAAATGAAAATCTGTATCCTAGTTGCATAGAATTTCATCTCGGAGCCATTCAGTACGAGTGTTATTTTTACTCTAATTCATAAACTTTAGGTCATTATATCAAGATCTATATTGTCCTGTGTTCTTATTTTATTAACCAATCAATGTATGGCACAAGAATACAGAGTAAAAAGCAACAATCCCAAATTTGATGTCTTTTCATTGCTAACAGAAGAGAACATTAAACAAGATTCATGAATTTTGAAACAATTTGATCTCTCTGACTAAATTCTGCAATCTAAAATAAATTGTTAATTTCAGGCTGTTTATTCAGCTGTGTTATACAGCTTGTTCATCTCGATAAGCACAGGAAAGAGAAAAAAATAGACGGATATGCTGATAGGGTTAGATGAAGAGGGGTGGGAGGAGGCTCGTGTGGAGCATAAACACCGGCATAGACCGGATGGGCCGAATGGCCTGTTTCTGTGCTGTAAATTCTATGATACTAGCAGTATATGCCAAAAAAGCACTGATGTATAATTCTGGAGCAGAGGGTGCATAATTTGTGAATAATTAGATGTACTTTAACAATAGTCAGAGCTGTACCTTTAAGAACATAAGAAATAGGAGCAGGAGTAGACCATACGGCCCCTTGAGCCTGCTCCGCCATTCAATAAGATCATGGCTGATCATCGACCTCAACTCTACTTTCCCGCCCGATCTCCATATCCCTTGATTCCAAAAATCTATCTATCTCAGCCTTGAATATACTCAGACTCGGCATCCACAGCCATCTGGGAAAGAGAATTCCAAAGATTCACAACCCTCTGAGTGAAGAAATTCCTCCTCATCTCAGTCTTAAATGGCCTACCCCTTATCCTGAGACTATGGCCCCGAGTTCTAGATACACCAGCCAGGGGAAACAACCTCTCAGCATCTACCCTGTCAATCCCCTTCAGAATCATGTATGTTTCAATGAGATCACCTCTCATTCTTCTAAATTCCAGAGAGGATAGGCCAGTTCTACACAATCTCTTTGAAAGGTGGAATATATCACTTGGGATTGCATGATAGGTGTTGGAAGTATCCTAAAGGGTCTTCAAGGTTGTTTCTGATTTATGGATGTCAAAAGTGAACTTCCACATGCTCAAACAAACTTTACACTATCATAAAAAAGCCTATAATTGCAATGTGTTTGCAACCCTAATGTAAACACCTGTCGGAGAACTTGCAGAAAATGCTACAACGGTCTACATATTTAAATGCATTTAAGAGAAAGGATGGATAATCCTGAAGTGAAATGAGTATGAATACACCAAGGTATATTTAGTAAGCAGCCTGTAAAAGATTTGTTTTGTAAAGTTGGTGCAGTTTTCTTTTCCTCGGCATTGCTTTAAGTGGAATTATGTGGAAGAAAAATTTGGTTTACTGAGATTTAGGTCAATATAAAAAGTCACTGCTACATGATGTTGAACTTTTTTGTGAATCTTTGGAATTCTCTACCCTCAGAGTGCTGTGGATACTCAGCCGTTGAGTATATTCAAGGCTGAGATCGATAGATTTTTGGATGCTTTAAGGGAATCAAGGGACATGGGGATCGGGTGGGAAAGTGGGGTTGAGGTTGAAGATCAGCCATGATCTTATTGAATGACGGAGCAGGCTCAAGGGGTTGTATGGTCTACTTCTCCTATTGCTTATATTTTATAAGTGAGTTTTTAAAATTCCAAACTCTTTCTTTCCCTTTCCTTATCAGGTCAAGATATCATCCCGCAGCATAGCAGTACTGGTAATGGTGAAATGAATGGAGGGATCCGATTGGGAACATCAATGAATAACCAACCCAATGCTGCCACATTGACCATCAGCAATGACCAGCTCCTCAATCAGGGAACCACTCTTAACACAAGTAGTGCCAGCATACCAGGTGCAGTAATAGGTGGACAGGGGAGGGGCTAGGGTGTTTCAGCAATCCTTTTATCTGCAATATACTTTTGACACTATCTGCATAATAGTTTTTTAAATTTAAGTAGATACATGCATATTGTTATCACATACTTAAATTGAGCGCATGACTTGTATCTGGGAGAGAAGTACCAGTCCTCTTTCACACCTTTGAACAGTACAATTTGTAAACTGAAACCGTTTTGATTGTTGTAACCCCAACATTCTGCTGTCGAGGGAAAGTTTTTATTTTGTTAGCCACAGTGTGGTAAGTAATTGCCAGACAATATAACATCACTATTCTTATAGATTACCACACAAGATCTGGTCCAAGACTGTGGATATGCTGATTCTTATTGCACAGTTGTGTTAAGCCAATAGCAATTTAATGCTTTAATCCAGTACTAGACTACTGTTACAAGTTGGCAGGGAAAGATCAAGTCTTAAGACCATTCAACAAAAACTAGCCACTCTGTGGACTAATCTTAAGTATGTACCCTCCAAGGATTACTGGTTCGAATTAACTGCGAGCAGCAACATTCTATTTGATAGACATTTTCTGGCTTTTGTTGTACATCTGAAATCGGATCTCCTCTCTCCTAAAGGGTAATGTTCTGGGAATGTGAATATAGTACACAGGAAAATGAATGAATGAAGAATAAAAGCAGATTGCTCACCATATGTGCTTTGTTCGACAGCGATACTGAAACTGATTCAACATTGGTTTTGCATCCCTTACAGGGCTGAGTTCAACTGCAAACAGTTTGGCATCTTCCCTCACTACATCCCTTTCTCAACCTACTGTCCCTACCCAGAACCTCGTGATGTCATCTGCTAATGTGGGTGGGGAAGACAGTGTTACTCTTACTCTGACTGACACCCAGAGCATGCTGTCTGGTAGTCTAGACACAGTCACACTCAACATAGCTGCTCAGGTAAGGCTGAACCAACACAACACCTCTGTACATTAAAAGTCTATAGTAATGAACGTTTTAAAGTTTTTATCTAACAGTTGAGGTCCGCCTTAGGATATATGGGTAGTTATGATAGGCTTTGTGGGCTGTGAACTGTAGACTCCCCTCTGCCACTTGTGACTAGAAAGAACCCAAGTTCCCCGGCAGGG
This sequence comes from Squalus acanthias, assembly GCA_030390025.1. Taxonomy (NCBI): domain Eukaryota; kingdom Metazoa; phylum Chordata; class Chondrichthyes; order Squaliformes; family Squalidae; genus Squalus; species Squalus acanthias. The sequence goes on along the minus strand of CM059432.1, from coordinate 137,670,796 downwards.
AATAATAGCACCTACTCTATAGATGTGGCAAGAGCCTTTTCCTGGTGCTATTCCTGGTAAAAGCGCATACTGGCCTAAGCTGAGTGGCTCAACGTAACGTAGAAGAGCAACTGAGCTTCTCCAAGTTAGAAGATGAAAGTATCTGTGGGGGGAGGGGTTGATTTGGGTGGGAGCATCCATTCCAGTTTCAGTGGCAGCCTTCACCTCGGTATAGAAGGTCAACAACCTGTATGGATTATTGTGTTTGGTCTGCAGGTAGGACAGTTCCAAAGATCCATCCATTACTTTGTTAGCGATTCATTTGTCTCTAGAAAATCACGCTGTTGAAGTTTCATCCACCACCTCATGCTTCCTCCATTGGAAGAGCATATTGTAAAAGCCCAGTTGAGATTGAACCCATTACCGCATCTGCGGACAGTGTATTAATAATAGGAACTGAGATTTTTTTTTAAATTGAGGAGTAAAACTGAAGTTACATGCTGAGGATTTTAAACCTTTTTACATTTTCCATTACAATAATGTTAAAAGGTTTAAAATCCTCAGGCATATAATTCGTAAGAGTTTTAAAAAGCTTGTTACAGGAATCACTTTGCGACCAAAAGCAGAGAACTTGGTGTGGTAAATGGTCACATTACATGGGTATAACTCAACTCTGCATGTCAAATGCAAGCATAAGGAAACTGCGGAGTCATCAACACTGAGTGATATATATGACCATGAAGAGAGAGATTGCAGACCCTTTTAAATATAGAATCACGCAGCAAAAAAGGCCATTCAGCCCATCGGGCCTGAACCTGCTCTTTGAAAGAGTTAATCCCAGTTCTCTGCTCTTTCCCCATAGCCCTGCAATTGTTTTTTCTTTTCAAGTATATCCAATTTCCTTTTGAAAGTTACTATTGAATCTGCTTCCACCCCCCTTTCAAGCAGTGCATTCCAGATCATAACAGCTTGCTGTGTAAAATAGTTTCTATATGCATATACATATGGATCTGTATTTCTTTTAAAGAGTGATATACATCAAAATGAACCTAATTTAAAAGAGCGAAACTTGACAGCCTTGCAATGGTGTCTGTCTTTTTATACTGGCATAAAGAAACATGGAATGGCTGCACATTAGACATTTTTTGGGAGGAAATTGCAACAACAACTTGCATTTATATAGCGCCTTTAACGTAGTAAAATGTCCCAAGGCGCTGCACAGGAGCGATTATCAAACAAAATTTTACACTGAGTCACATAGAGATATTAGGGCAGATGACCAAAAGCTTGGTCAAAGAGGGTAGGTTTTAAGGAGCGTCTTAAAGGAGGAGGCAGGTAGAGAGGCAGAGTGTTTTAGGGAGGGAATTCCAGAGCTTAGGGCCGAAAAGGCTAAATGCACAGCTGCCAATGGCGGAGCGATTAAAATCGAGGATGCACAAGAGGCCGGAATTGGAAGAGCGCAGAGATCTCGGAGGGTTGGAGGAGGTTACAGAGCTAGGGAGGGGTGAGGCCATGGAGGGATTTGAAAACAACGATGAGAATTTTAAAATCGAGGTGCAGCACTGAGTGCTTTACCACACTGACCCCGTGAAGCAGCTTTATAAGAATAGAGCTGAGCTGAGGGAGATGAACTCATTTAAATTTTAACATTCAGCCCCATTTGTCTAATTTTAAGAAAGGAATTTGAGGGTAACAAAATGATTCACAAAAAAAGCTCGACACTGAGCTGTTTCACAGCAATAAATGCACAGATCAGATGGATATACAGACTCTGTTAATAACATCACATAGCTTTATACATTAGCATTCTGTAGTTGAACAGTATAATGGTTCTGCAGACAGTGATATGTTTTAGAATGGTACTTATCTAATAGTTATTTTAGAATGCCAGTGTCCTGTCTTTTAAATACTGTATTGATGCTTTCTTTAGAACGTTGCAGAATCATCATCTATTGCTTGCTGGGAAGTTAATGGCAATAAAAGATTAAAACAGTGTTTTTAAACTGTAGTGAAACATCTAATCTAGAGTATATTGATTGAATTGAAAACAAAATGGTGTTATCTACAAAACTATTATGAACAGTAGAGCGAAATATTTGAAGTCTTTTGGATTTGTTGTTGTAATAATGTCAGGTAATGGAATCCTCTTTTCCTCTTTTTAAACACAGGGGCAACAATTTCCAGCAGTGGTTCCTGATTCAGCTCACCCGGGCCAAACAGGATCAGCTCATCCGCAGGTTATATTGATGAGTCAGGCACCTCAAGACTCCGCTAGTCCACAAGAGGAGGCTGCCTCATACCAGGTACAGAACAGTAACTTCATTTATAAAATCATTGAATCGTACAGCACAGAAAGAGGCCATTCAGCCCAGCGTGTCTGTGGCGGCTCTCCGAAAGAGCTACCAATTAGTCCCACTCCCCTGCTGTTTCCCCATAGCCCTGCAAATTTCTCCTTTTTAAGTATAGATCCAATTGGAGGGAACGGTAGCATAGTGGTTATGTTACTGGACTAGTAATCCAGAGGCCAGGACTAATGATCCGGAGAGTTCAAATCCCACCACGGCAACTGGGGAATTTAAATTCAGTTTATTAAATAAATCTAGAATACAAAGCTAGTATCAGTAACGGTGACCATGAAACTACCGGATTGTCGTAAAAACCCGTCTGGTTCACTAATGTCTTTGCTCTAAGGAGAACAATCCAGCTTCTCTAGTCTCGCCACGTAACTGAATTCCCTGATCCAATAAAATGAAGTTAAATATGGGATTTAATGTATTCTGACTCCACTGCGGTTAGTACTTGAATACTGGGATGAATTATTCAATTTCTCCCAGTAGAAGTAATTTAGGATCTAATTCTAGACTAAATTATGATGAGGAGTAGCATGGTTTGGGAAGCTAAGCTTTTTATATATTACTAAGTTATTCCTAACAATACAAGCAGAGAGCACACTGCAGTGAGGTAGGACAGAGATTTAGAAAACAGGAGTTTGGCTAGAGTGGGAATTAGGAGCATAGGGAGATGGAGGAACAGCGTAGTTTAATTGAAATTTAAGTAGATAAATAATATAAACTGAACTAACATTTATAGTAAGAATGTAGCACAGTAAGGGACAGAGATGTTCAGTTTCTGCAGGATGTGGGAGATTTGAGCAGCAAATATTGACTCGAACCAGCACATCTGCAGGAAGTGTTTTCAACTGAAATTACTTGAGCTCGAGTTTGGAACTTGAGGCAGAGATAGAGACAATACGACACATCAGGGAGGGAGAGAGGGTTTTGGAGCAAGAGGTTCAGACAGCAGTCACCCCACTGAGATACAGGGAACAGGCAGTGGAAAAGGGAGGAGTGAGTGATAACCATCTACAGGTCAAGGAAAGCAAGAAGGGACAGGCTAGAGCAGTGGTTCTCAAACTCGGGATCTCGTAGAGACTTTCCAGGGGGTCCAAGAAATAACGTGAGTATTGAGCAGGGCCGGTCTTACGGGACATGTGGTGGCCGCACTCCGCTCCCAGCTCGCACCAAGCCTGCCTCCGGCCGCCACTCATAAGCCGGGAGCGGGATGCGTCCGCCACATGTGCAGCGCAGAGTGGGCTGGCTGTCTCACGTAGGAGGGGAGCGCGCATGGAGGAGCGCTGAGAGTAGCATGAAGATCGCCAGGTAGACCCGCAGTGAGAAGTAGGTACACCCAACTCGCATATCTGTAAGTAAATACCTGTTTTATTACATGCATTTTCATATTATGAGTATTATATAGTATTATCATTTAGATTGGCGGGGGGGGGATGGCCGCGATTATTAATCCATTTGAAAAGGGGACCTTCAACCAAAAATGTTTGGGAACCACTGGGCTAGAGCAGGGATATCCAGAGAAAATTATCTGCTCCAACAAGTTTGACGTACTTGAAGTTGCACGTGTCCGTTCACATGGTCCCAGTGAGAGAATAGGCCAAAAAACACCCAAACGTGAACCAGCAGACCTAACGGTCAAATCAGCAACTATTTTGCATCTAGTGGATGAGCTCTTTAAATGGCGCTGCTGATTGGTCCTTGCTGTCTGTTAGTGACACGAATTACTGAGCGGGTTTCTCATATTTTTGGCCGAGATGTTAAACTCATGCCCAATCTGCCTGTAGGGGTAGATGCAAACGGTTTCATGGCGCTATTGCAAGAACAGGGTGAGTTTTCCCAGTGTCCTAGTCAACATACCTCAATAGCCACCAAAACATCATCTTTGCGGTTTCTGGGACCTAACTATGTGGAAATTGGCTGCCGCATTTGCTTACGTAAGTGTCTACATTTTAAAAGTAATTCATTGGCTATGAAGTGCTTTGGGCCGTCCTGAAGCTATGAAAGGTGCGGTATAACTGCAAGTTCTTTCTTGAAATATGCATAAGGTCATTCAACATAATTCCATTCCCTCAGTGGATTTACGCAAGAGAGTAGTTGTACCAAACACACCAATAAACATCCAAGTTTAATTTCTGGACTTTGAGTTAACTGATCTCAGTTGGGAGGCAGCAGCTTGCTACAGGTGGCCTCCACACCCACAGAGTTAGGCCGGGGGAAACCGGCCATGGTTCTCCTGTTTGTTACCCGGCAACTCCTGCTGGTAGTGCAGCTGGGATGTCGCCAGTGTCAAATAACTGAAAAACAACAACAGCGTGCATTCATATAGCACCTATAACGTAGTAAAACATCCCAAGGCGCTTTACAGGAGCGTTATCAAACAAAATTTGACACCGAGCCACATAAAGAGATGCTAGGAGAGCTTGGCCAAAGAGGTAGGTTTTAAGGAGCGCCTTAAAGGAGTAGAGAGACAGAGAGGTTTAGGGAGGGAATTCCAGGGCCTAGGTAGCTGAAGGCATTGACACCAATGGTGGGGTGAAGAAAATCAGTAATGCACAAGAGGCCAGAATTGGAGGAGCGGAGAGATCTCGTAGGGTTACTCCATCAGTTACTTGCAGACTCATGACTCCACATTGGATTTGCTTTCCCTTATTTTTTGCCCGTCACTTCTTGGCCTTCTGTCTTCTCCAGCCTTGGCAAAGGCTCCAATGGTTTGCGAACTGTATTAAGCCTTTCCAAAGACTTAAGAATATTTTAGCTCCTTCTTTGACACTCCCCTTTAGTTCTTGTGCATCTCTTTAATTTTCACCTACACAGCAATTTTATGCTTCCACCACATGTGCTCGTGAGCTGTCAACAACTATGCAAATAGACAGAGCCAAGAAAACTGCATGCTATTAGCACATTACCATTCTGACGAGATTTGCACCAGCTATTAACCATCATGAACTGAATTTGCACCTTCTGGTTTAGGTAACTGAGACAACGATTAGTCTTACAGAGGACAGTCAGACAGATGATGAGGGCCAGATAAATCACTGTCCCAATTGTAGCCAAAGCTTCTCTTCAGGCTCCATGCTCCGTCGACATTGCCGAGAAGCCCATGGGGAGGAAAGAGTCCACATATGTAACATCTGCAGCAAAGCCTTCAAACGAGCAGCGCATCTCAAGGTAATTGGATAAAGTTATCGATAACATATTAAATTTGCTCCTCATGTTGCAAAGTCCTTATTTGGATGTCGCCCCATTCTTTCAAGCCTGTAGATACTTTCTTCAAGCTTTTGGTGCGATTTCCAGCAAATAAGCATTTCACTTGATATCGCACCAGAACATGTAACCCCACTATTCAAGAAAGGAGGGAGAGAGAAAACAGGGAACTACAGGCCAGTTAGCCTGACATCAGTTGTTGGGAAAATGCTGGAATCCATTATTAAGGAAGTGGTAACAAGGCATTCAGAAAATCATAATCTGATTAGGCAGAGTCAACATGGTTTTATGAAAGGGAAATTATGTTTAACAAATGTTAGTTTTTTGTGGATGTAACTAGCAGGGTAGATAAAGGGGAACCAGTGGATGTAGTATATTTGGATTTCCAAAAGGCATTTCATAAGGTGCCACATAAAAGGTTGTTGTGCAAGATAAGGGCTCGTGGGGTTGGGGGTAATATATTAGCATGGATAGAGGATTGGTTAACGGACAGAAAACAGAGAGTAGGGATAAACAGGTCATTTTCGGGTTGGCGGGCTATAACTAGTGGGGTACCGCAAGGATCAGTGCTGGGGCCTTAGCTGCTTACAATTTATATTAATGATTTAGATGAAGGGACCGAGTATAATGATAATGTATCCAAGTTTGCTGATGATACAAAGCTAGATGGGAAAGTAAGCTGTGAGGAGGACACAAAGAGCCTGCGAAGGGATATAGACCGGTTAAGTGAGTGGCAATAAGGTGGCGAATGGAGTATAATGTGGGGAGATGTGAAGTTATTCACTTTGGTAGGAAGAATAGAAAAACAGAATTTTTTTAAATGGTGAGAAACTAATAAATGTTAGTGTTCAGAGAGATTTAGGTGTCCTCATACAGGAAACACAGAAAGTTAGCATGCAGGTACAGCAAGCAGTTAGGAAGGCAAATGGTATGTTGGCCTTTATTGCAAGGGGGTTGGAGTACAAGAGTAAGGAAGTCTTGCTACAATTGTACAGGGCTTTGGTGAGACCACACCTGGAGTATTGTGCATAGTTTTGGTCTCCTTATCTGAGGAAGGATATACTTGCCTTAGAGGCAGTGCTCTGAAGGTTCACTAGATTGATTCCTGGGATGAGAGGGTTGTCCTAGTAGGAGAAATTGAGTAGAATGGGCCTATACTCTGGAGTTTAGAAGAATTAGAGGTGATCTCATTGAAACATATAAGATTCTGAGGGGGATTGGCAGGGTAGATGCTGAGAGGTTGTTTCCCCTGGCTGGAGAGTCTAGACTAGGGGGCATAGTGTCAGGATAAGGGGTCGGCCATTTAAGACTGAGATGAGGCGGAATTTCTTCGCTCAGGGTTGTGAATCTTTGGAATTCTCTACCCCAGAGGGCTGTGAATGCTGAATGGTTGAGTATATTCAAGGCTGAGAGATAGATTTTTGGACTCATGGGGAAATCAAAGGATATGGAGATCGGGCGGGAAAGTGGAGTTGAGGTCGAAGATCAGCCGTGATCTTATTGAATGGCGGAGCAGGCTCGAGGGGCCGTATGGCCTACTCCTGCTCCTAATTCTTATGTTCTTATCACTTGCATTTCTTTAAGCTGTTATATCTAGGCAGTCCAATGATATCACTGTGCCACAGAGTTGAAAAGATGTAGGATCTCTCCTGTGGCTCTCTAGATAATGAATGTCTATTTTAGATGGGCTATTTAGGGAGGTGCTAAGCAAGGTTACTTTTATTGAGGGATGGGCAAGATTTCTGGGAAGCAAACTTGCTATACAGCATCTAGTTGTTTATTATTGACCTACATTGGCTCCTGGTCTGGTAGTCCCTCGATTTTAAAATTCACATCCTTGTTTTAAAATCCCTCCATGGCCTCACCCCTCCCTATCTCTGTAACCACCTCCAGCCCTACAACCCTCCGAGATCTCTGCACTCCGCTAATTCTGGCCTCTTGCGCATCCCTGATTTTAATCGCTCCACCAATGGCGGCCGTGCCTTCAGCTGCCTAGGCCCTAAGCTCTGGAATTCCCTCCCTAAACCTCTCCACCTCTCTCTCCTCCTTTATGATGCTCCTTAAAACCTACCTCTTTGGCCAAGCTTTTTGGTCACCTGTCCTAATATCTCCTTACGTGGCTTGGTGTCAAACTTTGTTTGATAACGCTCCTGTGAAACGCCTTGGGACGTTTTACTACCTTAAAGATGCTATATAAATGCAGGTTGCTGTTGTTGTAATAGAGAGGCACTAGCAGATGCCTATGAACTGGTTAGCCCCTGCTCCCCTAGCTGGGAATGAAACATAGTTTGATGGACCCAAGTAACATTTTTTCCAATGGTGTGAGTCTTTTTGTAGAACAGTGTCTTATTCTAGCTGTTTTTATTTAACTCTCCTTTCAAGTCACTCTCCACTGTTACTCTATTTATAGAAATAGTAGTTTCATGTTTTAAGACGTCATTGTTGAGGTTCATAATTGGCATTATAATAAAATAGTTTTTAGGAAGAGGATAGTCAATTCAGCCCTAATAAGAGGATGACATAACTGGATCACACTGAACCTGAACTTGGTAGAAGCTTCTGCTTCACATTTCCCTATTCCCTTCATGCTCTGATCTGACAGGATGCCTATCTTGACCTTCTCTAAGGGAGCATAATAATTTTTTGAGCCTTTCTCCAATTGGGATGTATTCTCTTGAATTTTGTGCCATCTTGCCAGGCAACCGGAACCATATCATTAAAATGCTGTAAACTGAAGGTGTACATGTACAGTGACGGGCATGTGGCTAACCTGTGTGTACATAATTGTCCAGGCATCATGCAGCTAGGTTGTGTTACAATGATTTGATGTGTGAAGTCCTTGAAAGGTGTGGGTGACAACGCTATCAATTGTACATTGCATCTTGAATGCATGCCCTGCTGAAATATAGGTTTGCATGAGATGCAGCGATAGAACTGTAAGGTAACATGAGGATTTGCATGGATGAGCAGGAAGTGTGGAATAAGTGGCAGGCAACAATTTGTAGCGCAGTCTTGGGTCGCTGACCTGGTAAATGGTATTGTTCGTCCCTTGCCACGCTCCTTAACGCGTGCCATCTTCTCCTGTTGCTGTTCCAGCGTCCTACAGGTACCGCGCAAACCCATGAGCCTGGTCAGCACCTCCTTAAAAGCACGGTGTACTGCTGTTCTTTGGCGAGGGTGCCCTGAAATACCAAACAGGGAAACCCTCCTCATGCAGCACTCCAGCAGCCACTAAACAGGTGGTTGATTGCTGCGCAACTTCATCACTTGCCCACACAATTCTGTTCCGTGTCTGCACATTGAATTTCCTTTCATTTCATTTCTACTTCTCCGCATCCCACCCCACCCCACCCCTCCCCTTCCTCCCTCCCCCAACCCCCACAGTCTTCTCAAAGGCTGATAAATATTTCAAACCTATTTTGAGCCTTTCTAAAGGCTGACTCAGTGGCCCAGAAATTAAAGACAGAGCCTTCCTGCGGGGGTAAGGCTTCCCCGCGATATCTCACTGCGCGCCTACCTTTTCCCTCCGAGCTCACACGAACTTTAGTTTCAAGGCTGCAGCTGTGCAGTGTGTGCGTATCCCAGAGACGGAGTTAGTTCGTGCGAGCTCTGGGATCACGTGATTTAGTTAGAGCCAATGGCAGCACACCATCTTTCATTCATAGTTTTGACAGCAAGGGCTGTCAAAGCTATGAATCTATACCCCCCCAAAAGAACAGCTAAACCTCAATTAATTTTTTTTTAAAAGCCATCACATTAATAAAATAAGTATAGTTAAATAAATTAACCACTTTAAACAAAAAATTAAATTTTTGAAAAAATTTAAAATCTTTTTAAAAGTTATAAAAATAAACTTACCTTTCTTTAAAGTCTCTAAAAAAGATAAACCTGTTGAAAAAAATTTAAAATAATACTTAATTAACTACTTACCTTGTTAAAAGAGGGTCTTACGCCTCCTTTCTTTATGTGCAAAATCTTCCATGCTTACCTGCGCGTTCAAAGCACTAAGTGCACTGCGTGCGCGCAGCCTGTAGCGCGCACGCGGTTCACCTAGGAACCGCCCCCTTTTGAGTTCACGAAGTGCCGGTTTCCCGCGCATGCGCAGTGCATGCTGGAAACCGGCAATTGGAGACCTAAAACGCGAGAGTACACAGTGCGTACTCTCGCGTATTAGGTCTAATTTTCAGGCCAATATTTGCCCCTTTTAGGGGCTGCACACTTGCCCAATTTTCTGCATTTCCCCATTAAGTTAGCGCCCAACACAAGGATAAAGCTGACGAGGGATAATTATGCAAATGAGATGATCCCACAAAATTGCAGGCAGTATTCTCAATGTGTTTTTGTTCAGTTTTGCGCTGGAACTGAAATATGTACCCATTAATTTCTGAATTGTCTTCATAACGCATGGCTACTAAAAAAGTGCAACGTTACCAGATAGGTGTAGTTTGGTAGCCTGTCAGTAGGGGTTAATTTTACACACATACACATGTTGATATGGGATTGGTTAGGCCTCAGCTGGAGTATTGTGGACAATTCTGGGCACAACACTTCAGGAAAGATGTAAAGGCCTCAGAAAGGATACAGAGGAGGTTTACCACAATGTTACCAGGGTTGAGGGACTTGAGTTATGAGGAGAGGTTGGAAAAGTTGGGACAGTTCTCCCTGGAACAGAGAAGGTTAAGAGGTGACCTAATAGAGGTTTTCAAGATGATGAGAGGTTTGATAGAGAAAAACCATTCCCTCTGGCGAGTGGGTCAATACCCAAAGGTCATAGATTTAAAATAATTGACAAAAGATCTAGAGGGGAGATGAGAATTTTTTCACTGAGTTGCCGGCATCTGGAACGATCTAAAAATAATTTTAAAAGGGATTTGGAGGATGAGGAACTTACAGGGTTATGGACAAAAAGCGGGGGTGTGGGACTAAGCATGACTATTCTTTCAAAAGCACGACGGGCTGAATGGCCTCCTTCTGTGCTGTAAGTTTCTATGATTCTATATTGAAAATTTGCCGTGTGCTGGTAAAATTATTCTGTAATTATGTACTACTTGTTCATGAAACATTGTAGTACTTATTGATGTGAATTGTGGAATTGTAAAAGAATAGAAATGTGTTTTCTTTAATCAAAGGACCATCTTCAGACCCACCAACCTGGACCTTCACCTAGCAGTCAGAAACCTAAACTATACAAATGTGACTCCTGCGACAAGGCCTTTGCTAAGCCCAGCCAGCTGGAGAGGCACAATCGGATCCACACAGGTATTCATAAGTTAATATCTGATATTTTGGACAATGTACAGTGGTGCTATGGTGGGAAATTTTCCTTAAATACATTTTGTAAAGTTCATAATTGAAAACTTCTGTAAAGAAAGTTAAGGGGAGATTTAATGGAGGTGCTTAAAATTCTGAGGGGTTTTGATAGAGTAGAAAGGGAGAAACTGTTTCCACTGGCAGGAGAGGCGGTAACCAGAGGACACAGATTTAAGATAACTGGCAAAAAAGCCAAGGGGGAGATGAGAATTTTTTTTTGCTCAGCGAGTTTTGATGATCTGTAATTCACTGCCTGAAAGGGTGGTGGAAGCAGATTCAATAGTAACTTTCAAAAGGGAATTGGATATAAACTTAAATAGAAAGATTTTGCAGGGCTATGGGTAAAGAGCAGGGGAGTGGGGCTAATTTGTGGCTTTCAGAGAGCCAGCACAGGCATGATAGGCTGAATGGCCTCCTTCTCTGCTGTATGATTCTATGATTCATCTTTAATTATAGTTTGTCGTAAAGCTGACTGATAACAGAGCTGCAAATTATTTCAGGTAATTTTTTTTTAAAGAGAGGATCAGAGGAAGGGAAAATGAAAGGGGGGCGTTGAACTGTTATAGATCAACATGATTTATTTATGAATTTCACTACTTCGATTTGAATTTTAATAACAGAAGGGCGTGCATAATTTAGCATATACATTTTAATCCCTCCATCTGAATTGCTATTTACGAGACACAGGATTGAAGATGATTGGAGTTCTTACACGCTTATTGGGCATGTGACCACTGAGATAATTTACAGAAATGCTGCAAATGTAGAAATTTGGTCATTGTTGGTTCAGAAGCAGTAATTTCTCAAATGTTTTGTAATTTAGTATAAGAATTGTATGGTGGTTGAAAATGCATCAATCTCTTTTTGCATTTATGTTATTTGGTTGAGATGCTTAATTTAATATTTAAAGGCACATCAACATACAATTTAATATCTACAATTCTAATAAACCATGAAATGAGAATTTCAGTTCCTTTTTATCCAGTTAGATTGGAGCAGAATTTATCTGAATTTGTCAGGTGTTTCAAAACTTTATCTCATTTTAATCTCCACTGTTATAAAGAGATTCTTTTTTCCAGTATTCATGACATGATGCAACATTTATTATATTATCCCCTTTCTATTTTCATAGAGTCATAACGGCACAGAAGGAGGCCATTCGGCCCATCGAATCCGTGCCGGCTCTCTGTAGAGCAATCCAGTCAGTCCCATTCCCCCGCTCTATCCCCATAGCCCTGCAAGTTTATATCCCTCAAGTGCCTATCCAGTCTCCCCTTGAAAAGTGTCTCCACTTCCATCACTCCCGTCAGCAGCGAGTTCCAGGTCATCACCACTCACTGCGTAAAAAAGATTTTCCTCACGTCCCCCCTGTATCTCTTGCCCAAAACCTTCAATCTGTGTCCCCTAGTCCTTGTACCATCAACGAGTGGAAACAGCCTTTCCCCGTCTTAGCCTATCCAAACCCGTCATAATCTTGTACACCTCGATCAAATCACCCCTCAACCTCCTTTGCTCTAATGAAAACAAATCCAGCTTCTCCAACCAGTTCTTGTAGCTAAGATCCCCCATCCCCAGAACCATTCTGGTAAATCTCCTCTGCACCCTCTCAAGGGCCTTCACATCCTTCCTAAAGTGTGGTGACCAATACTCCAGTTGTGGCCTAACCAGCGCTTTATAAAGGTTCAGCATAACTTCTCTACTTTTGTACTCAATACCTCTATTTATGAAGCCCAAGATCCCATATGCTTTGTTAACCACTCTCTCAATATGTCCTGCCACCTTCAGGGACCTATGCACATTAACTTCCAGGTCCCTCTGTCCCTGCACACTCTTTAAAACTGTGCCATTAAGTGTATATTGCCTCTCCCTGTTCCTTCTGCCAAAATGCATCACCTCACACTTCTCTGTATTAAATTCCATCTGCCACTTGTCTGCCCATTCTGCTAGCCTTTCTATGCCCTGTTGCAGTCGATTGGTATCATCATCACTGTTTGCCACACCCCCAAGTTTGGTGTCATCGGCAAATTTAGAAATTCTACTTTTTATTCCAATATCCAGGTCATTTATTTTTATATATATATATATATTATCTCAAAAAAAGCAGTGGCCCCAGCACTGACCCTTGGGGAACACCACTGCCTACCATCCTCCAGTCTGAAAAACAGCCATTTACCACAACTCGCTGTTTTCTGTCCTCAAGCCAATTCATTATCCAAGCTGCCACTGACCCACCTATTCCATGAGCCTCAATTTTAGTTACTAGGATTGTCCTTACACACTTTCTTGAACAATGGTGTCACATTTGCCACTTTCCAATCCTCAGGCACCTCCCCCACATCTAAGGAAGATTGGAAAATTATGGCAAGCCCTTCCGCTAACTCCTCCCCCAATTCCCTTAGCAACCTAGGATGCAAGCCATCCAGACCAGGCGACTTGTCCACTCTAAGCATACCCAGCCTTTCTAGTACATCCTGTCTATCAATTTTCACCCCTTCCATTGCTTCCTACCTTTTCCACTTCTACCGATATTTTGTCAGCATCCACCTCCTTAGTAAACACCGATACAAAGTACTCATTGAGTATTCTAGCCTTGCCCTGCACCTCTAAGCATTTATCACCTTCTTTGTCTCTAATAGGCCCCACCCCGCCTTTTACGACCCGCTTACTGTTTACATGATTTACATGTAGAAGATTTTTGGGTTCCCTTTTATGTTAACCGCCTTTCTACTCCCATATTCTCTCTTTGCCAATCTTATTATCATCTTCACTTCCCCTCTCAACTTATTGTATTTGGTCTGGTTCTCCCTTGAAGAATTCACCTGACATGCATCATACATCCTCTTTTTTTTGTTTCGTCATCATCTCTATCTCCCTCATCATCCAAGGAGCCCTTGGTTTGGTTCCCTTCCCTCTTGTTGAAATGTACCTAGCCTGTACTTGGAACATCTCCTCCTTAAAGATCACCCATTGTTCCGTTACAGTTTTTCCTGTCAGTCTTTGGTTTCATTTTACCCTTACTAGATCCCTTTGCATCTCATTGAAGTTAGCCCTATTCCAGTTTAGAAGTTCCACTCTAGATTGTTCCTTGCTCCTCTCCATTGCTAATCTAAATCTTATGATACGATGATCACTCGTACCCGAGTGTTCTCCCACAGACACTTGGTTGACCTGGCCCACCTCATTCCCCAGCGTGAGATCCAGCAATGCCTCCTTCCTAGTTGGGCCAAGAACATATTGGACAAGGAAATTCTCCTGAATACATTTCAGAAATTCCTCCCCCTCCTTTTCCTTCACCCTAGCATTATCCCAATCGATATTTGGGTAATTAAAGTCCCCCAATATCGCCACTCTATAACTCTTGCATATCTCTGCGATTTCCCTGCAGATTTGCTCCTCTACCTTCCTCTCACTATTTGGAGACCTATAGAATACCCCCAACAGCATGATCATACCCATTTTGCTCCTCAACTCTAACCAAATGGATTCTGTCCTTGTCCCCTCGAGAACATCCTCCCTTTCCAACACTACAATGTCTTCCTTAATCAGCACTGCCACCCCACCTCCCTTTTTCCTTCCCTATCTTTTCCAAACACCTTGTACCCTTGAATATTAAGTGCCCAGTCATCACCGTTTTTAAGCCACGTTTCCGTTATTGCCACAATATCATATTGCCACACGGCTAATCGTGCTTGTAGCTCACCAACCTTATTCACCACACTTTGTGCGTTTATGTACATGCATTCTAAACTCGTTTTTGAATTTTTCGTTGTCTTTCTTAGTCTGCTCCTATCGAATGTGGTACTACTTCAGCCTCTAGTACTACTTTCTTCTCTAGTACTATCCAACACACTCACTCTTTTATGCACCTTCTTCCTCTTTTCTACTCCTATATGCTGGTGCCCATCCCCCTGCCAAGCTAGTTTAAACCCTCCCCAACAATACTAGCAAACCTCCCCGCGAGAATATTGGTCCTGGCTCTGTTGAGGTGTAACCCGTCCGGCTTGTACAGGTCCCACCTTCCCCAGAAACGGTCCCAATGCCTCAGGAATCTAAAGCCCTCCCTCCTGCACCATCTCTCCAGCCACGCATTCATCTGTTCTATCCTCCTATTCCTGTACTCACTAGCATGTGGCACTGGGAGTAATCCAGAGATTACTACCTTTGAGGTCCTGCTTTTTAATCTCTCTCCTAGCTCCCTAAACTCTGCCTGCAGGACCTTATCCCTTTTTCTGCCTATGGCGTTGGTACCAATATGGATAACAACCTCTGGCTGTTCACCCTCCCCCCTCAGAGTGTCCTGCAGCCGTTCAGTGACATCCTTGACCCTGGCACCAGGGAGGCAACATACCATCCTAGAGTCACGTCTACAGCCGCAGAAACGCCTGTCTGCTCCCCTAACTATTGAATCCCCTGCCACTATTGCTCTTCCACTCTTTTTCCTCCCCAGAGGAACCATCTCCCGCACCAGTACTCAGAACAGAATACTGGTTGGAGAGCGTGATGCACTCCGGGGACTCCTGCACTACCTGCCTGGTCCTCCTCTTCTGTCTGGCGGTCACCCATTCCCTCTCTGCCTGCATACTCTTAAGCTGCGGGGTGACCACCTCTAGAAACGTGCTAGCCACTTAACTCTCAGCCTCGCGGATGCACCGCAGTGACTCCAGCCGCCACTCAAGCTCCGAAACCCGGAGCTTGAGTTGCTGTAGCTGGCGACACTTCCCGCACATGTGGCCGTCCAGGCTACGCAAAGCGTCCAGGACTTCCCACATGGCACAGGATGTGCACTCCACGGGACTGAGCTGCCCTGCCATGCTTCTATTTAAAAATAGGCTAAGAACTAACCCAGCAGAAATAAACTTTAAAAAAAAAATACACTCACCAGCTACTCACGAATCATCTCTTTCCCTTGTGCCGACGTCACTTTTTTTTACTCTGACGTCACTTTTTCAAAAAGTGCCTCCTGTTGAGTTGCTGCTGCTCGAGGCTGCTCCTTTTAACTGCTCGCTCTCGCTGTGCTCCCACCAGGTCCGCTCCTTCCGGTGCTGCTCCCGCTCTCGGCGCTCTTTGTGCCGCTGCTCCCACTCTCAGCGCTCTTTATACCGCTGCTCCCACTCTCGGCGCTCTTTATACCGCTGCTCCCGCTCTCGGCGCTCTTTGTGTCGCTGCTCCTGCTCTCGGCGCTCTTTGAGCCGCTGCTCCCACTCTCGGCGCTCTTTATACCACTGCTCCTGCTCTCGGCGCTCTTTGTGCTGCTGCTCCCGCTCTCGGCGCTCTTTGAGCCGCTGCTCCCACTCTCGGCGCTCTTTATACCGCTGCTCCCGCTCTCGGCGCTCTTTATACCGCTGCTCCCGCTCTCGGCGCTCTTTATACCGCTGCTCCCACTCTCGGCGCTCTTTACACCGCTGCTCCCACTCTCGGCGCTCTTTATACCGCTGCTCCCGCTCTCGGCGCTCTTTATACCGCTGCTCCTGCTCTCGGCGCTCTTTATACCGCTGCTCCTGCTCTCGGCGCTCTTTATACCGCTGCTCCCGCTCTCGGCGCTCTTTATACCGCTGCTCCCACTCTCGGCGCTCTTTATACCGCTGCTCCTGCTCTCGGCGCTCTTTATACCGCTGCTCCCGCTCTCGGCGCTCTTTATATCGCTGCTCCCGCTCTCGGCGCTCTTTATACCGCTGCTCCCGCTCTCGGCGCTCTTTATACCGCTGCTCCCGCTCTCGGGGCTCTTTATACCGCTGCTCCTGCTCTCGGCGCTCTTTGTGCTGCTGCTCCCGCTCTCGGCGCTCTTTATACCGCTGCCCCCGCTCTCGGCTCTCTTTATACCGCTGCTCCCGCTCTCGGCGCTCTTTATACCGCTGCTCCCGCTCTCGGGGCTCTTTATACCGCTGCTCCCGCTCTCGGGGCTCTTTATACCGCTGCTCCTGCTCTCGGCGCTCTTTGTGCTGCTGCTCCCGCTCTCGGCGCTCTTTATACCGCTGCTCCCGCTCTCGGGGCTCTTTATACCGCTGCTCCCGCTCTCGGCGCTCTTTGTGCTGCTGCTCCCGCTCTCGGCGCTCTTTATACCGCTGCTCCCTCTCTCGGCGCTCTTTATACCGCTGCTCCCACTCTCGGCGCTCTTTGTGCCACTGCTCCCACTCTCGGCGCTCTTTATACCGCTGCTCCCGCTCTCGGCGCTCTTTATAC
Source organism: Squalus acanthias (assembly GCA_030390025.1). Classification (NCBI taxonomy): domain Eukaryota; kingdom Metazoa; phylum Chordata; class Chondrichthyes; order Squaliformes; family Squalidae; genus Squalus; species Squalus acanthias. Next base: position 137,653,772 of record CM059432.1, on the reverse strand, counting down.
CACTGCCCCCGCTCTCGGCGCTCTTTGTGCCGCTGCTCCCACTCTCGGCGCTCTTTATACCGCTGCTCCCACTCTCGGCGCTCTTTGTGCCGCTGCTCCCACTCTCGGCGCTCTTTATACCGCTGCTCCTGCTCTCGGCGCTCTTTATACCGCTGCTCCCGCTCTCGGCGCTCTTTATACCGCTGCTCCCACTCTCGGCGCTCTTTATACCGCTGCTCCTGCTCTCGGCGCTCTTTATACCGCTGCTCCCGCTCTCGGCGCTCTTTATACCGCTGCTCCCGCTCTCGGCGCTCTTTATACCGCTGCTCCCGCTCTCGGCGCTCTTTATACCGCTGCTCCCGCTCTCGGGGCTCTTTATACCGCTGCTCCTGCTCTCGGCGCTCTTTGTGCTGCTGCTCCCGCTCTCGGCGCTCTTTATACCGCTGCCCCCGCTCTCGGCACTCTTTATACCGCTGCTCCCGCTCTCGGCGCTCTTTATACCGCTGCTCCCGCTCTCGGGGCTCTTTATACCGCTGCTCCCGCTCTCGGGGCTCTTTATACCGCTGCTCCTGCTCTCGGCGCTCTTTATACCGCTGCTCCCGCTCTCGGGGCTCTTTATACCGCTGCTCCCGCTCTCGGCGCTCTTTATACCGCTGCTCCCGCTCTCGGCGCTCTTTATACCGCTGCTCCCGCTCTCGGGGCTCTTTATACCGCTGCTCCTGCTCTCGGCGCTCTTTGTGCTGCTGCTCCCGCTCTCGGCGCTCTTTATACCGCTGCCCCCGCTCTCGGCACTCTTTATACCGCTGCTCCCGCTCTCGGCGCTCTTTGTGCTGCTGCTCCCGCTCTCGGCGCTCTTTATACCGCTGCTCCCGCTCTCGGGGCTCTTTATACCGCTGCTCCCGCTCTCGGCGCTCTTTGTGCTGCTGCTCCCGCTCTCGGCGCTCTTTATACCGCTGCTCCCTCTCTCGGCGCTCTTTATACCGCTGCTCCCACTCTCGGCGCTCTTTGTGCCACTGCTCCCACTCTCGGCGCTCTTTATACCGCTGCTCCCGCTCTCGGCGCTCTTTATACCACTGCCCCCGCTCTCGGCGCTCTTTGTGCCGCTGCTCCCACTCTCGGCGCTCTTTATACCGCTGCTCCCACTCTCGGCGCTCTTTGTGCCGCTGCTCCCACTCTCGGCGCTCTTTATACCGCTGCTCCTGCTCCTACTCTCGGTGCTCTTTATATCACTGCTCCCGCTCTCGGCGCTCTTTGAGCCACTGCTCCCGCTCTCGGCGCTCTTTATACCGCTGCTCCCACTCTCGGCGCTCTTTATACCGCTGCTCCCGCTCTCGGCGCTCTTTATATCGCTGCTCCCACTCTCGACGCTCTTTGTGCCGCTGCTCCCACTCTCGGCGCTCTTTATACCGCTGCTCCTGCTCTCGGCGCTCTTTATACCGCTGCTCCTGCTCCCACTCTCGGTGCTCTTTATATCACTGCTCCCGCTCTCGGCGCTCTTTGAGCCGCTGCTCCCGCTCTCGGCGCTCTTTATACCGCTGCTCCCACTCTCGGCGCTCTTTATACCGCTGCTCCCGCTCTCGGCGCTCTTTATATCACTGCTCCCGCTCTTGGCGCTCTTTGTGCTGCTGCTCCTGCTCTCGGCGCTCTTTATACCGCTGCTCCCACTCTCGGCGCTCTTTATACCACTGCTCCCGCTCTCGGCGCTCTTTGAGCCACTGCTCCCGCTCTCGGCGCTCTTTGTGCCGCTGCTCCCACTCTCGGCGCTCTTTATACCGCTGCTCCCACTCTCGGCGCTCTTTGTGCCGCTGCTCCCACTCTCGGCGCTCTTTATACCGCTGCTCCTGCTCCTACTCTCGGTGCTCTTTGAGCCGCTGCTCCCGCTCTCGGCGCTCTTTATACCGCTGCTCCCACTCTCGGCGCTCTTTATACCGCTGCTCCCGCTCTCGGCGCTCTTTATACCACTGCTCCCACTCTCGGCGCTCTTTATATCGTTGCTCCCGCTCTCGGCGCTCTTTATACCACTGCTCCCACTCTCGGCGCTCTTTATATCGCTGCTCCCGCTCTCGGCGCTCTTTATCCCGCTGCTCCCACTCTCGGTGCCCTTTGTGCCGCTGTTCCCGCTCTCGGCGCTCTTTATACCGCTGCTCCCACTCTCGGTGCCCTTTGTGCCGCTGTTCCCGCTCTCGGCGCTCTTTATACCACTGCTCCCACTCTTGGCGCTCTTTATACCGCTGCTCCCACTCTTGGCGCTCTTTGTGCTGCTGCTCCTGCTCTCGGTGCTCTTTGTACCGCTGCTCCCGCTCTCGGCGCTCTTTGTGCTGCTGCTCGCGCTCTCGGTGCTCTTTATACCGCTGCTCCCGCTCTCGGCGCTCTTTGTGCTGCTGCTCCCGCTCTCGGTGCTCTTTGTACCGCTGCCCCCGCTCTCGGCGCTCTTTGTACCGCTGCTCCCGCTCTCGGCGCTCTTTGTGCCGCTGCTCCCGCTCTCGGTGCTCTTTGTACCGCTGCCCCCGCTCTCGGCGCTCTTTGTACCGCTGCTCCCGCTCTCGGCGCTCTTTATACCGCTGCTCCCACTCTCGGCGCTCTTTATACCGCTGCTCCCGCTCTCGGCGCTCTTTATACCGCTGCTCCCACTCTCGGCGCTCTTTATACCGCTGCTCCCACTCTGGGCGCTCTTTGTGCTGCTGCTCCCGCTCTCGGCGCTCTTTATACCGCTGCTCCCGCTCTCGGCGCTCTTTGTGCTGCTGCTCCCGCTCTCGGCGCTCTTTATACCGCTGCTCCTGCTCTCGGCGGTCTTTGTGCTGCTGCTCCCGCTCTCGGCGCTCTTTGTGCTGCTGCTCCCGCTCTCGGTGCTCTTTGTACCGCTGCCCCCGCTCTCGACGCTCTTTGTACCGCTGCTCCCGCTCTCGGCGCTCTTTATACCGCTGCTCCTGCTCTCGGCGCTCTTTATACCGCTGCTCCCGCTCTCGGCGCTCTTTATACCGCTGCTCCCGCTCTCGGCGCTCTTTATACCACTGCTCCCACTCTCGGCGCTCTTTATACCGCTGCTCCTGCTCTCGGCGCTCTTTATACCGCTGCTCCTGCTCTCGGCGCTCTTTATACCGCTGCTCCCGCTCTCGGCGCTCTTTGAGCCGCTGCTCCCGCTCTCGGCGCTCTTTGTGCCGCTGCTCCCACTCTCGGCGCTCTTTATACCGCTGCTCCCGCTCTCGGCGCTCTTTATACCGCTGCTCCCGCTCTCGGCGCTCTTTATACCGCTGCTCCCGCTCTCGGCGCTCTTTATACCGCTGCTCCTGCTCGCGGCGCTCTTTATACCGCTGCCCCCGCTCTCGGCACTCTTTATACCGCTGCTCCCGCTCTCGGCGCTCTTTATACCGCTGCTCCCGCTCTCGGCGCTCTTTGTGCCGCTGCTCTCACTCTCGGCGCTCTTTATACCGCTGCTCCCGCTCTCGGCGCTCTTTGTGCCGCTGCTCCCACTCTCGGCGCTCTTTATACCGCTGCTCCCGCTCTCGGCGCTCTTTATACCGCTGCTCCCGCTCTCGGCGCTCTTTCTGCTGCTGCTCCTGCTCTCGGCGCTCTTTGTGCTGCTGCTCCTGCTCTCGGCGCTCTTTATACCGCTGCTCCCTCTCTCGGCGCTCTTTATACCGCTGCTCCCACTCTCGGCGCTCTTTGTACCGCTGCTCCCTCTCTCGGCGCTCTTTATACCACTGCCCCCGCTCTCGGCGCTCTTTGTGCCGCTGCTCCCACTCTCGGCGCTCTTTGTGCCGCTGCTCCCACTCTCGGCGCTCTTTATTCCGCTGCTCACACTCTCGGCGCTCTTTATACCGCTGCTCCCGTTCTCGGCGCTCTTTGTGCCGCTGCTCCCGCTCTCGGCGCTCTTTATACCGCTGCTCCCGCTCTCGGCGCTCTTTGTGCCGCTGCTCCCACTCTCGGCGCTCTTTATTCCGCTGCTCCCACTCTCGGCGCTCTTTATTCCGCTGCTCCCGCTCTCGGCGCTCTTTATACCGCTGCTCCTGCTCTCGGCGCTCTTTATACCGCTGCTCCTGCTCTCGGCGCTCTTTATACCGCTGCTCCCGCTCTCGGCGCTCTTTATACCGCTGCTCCCGGTCTCGGCGCTCTTTGTACCGCTGCTCCCACTCTCGGCGCTCTTTATACCGCTGCTCCCACTCTCGGCGCTCTTTATTCCGCTGCTCCCGCTCTCGGCGCTCTTTATACCGCTGCTCCTGCTCTCGGCGCTCTTTATACCGCTGCTCCTGCTCTCGGCGCTCTTTATACCGCTGCTCCTGCTCTCGGCGCTCTTTATACCGCTGCTCCCACTCTCGGCGCTCTTTATACCGCTGCTCCTGCTCTCGCCGCTCTTTATACCGCTGCTCCCACTCTCGGCGCTCTTTGAGCCGCTGCTCCTGCTCTCGGCGCTCTTTATACCGCTGCTCCCGCTCTCGGCGCTCTTTGAGCCGCTGCTCCCACTCTCGGCGCTCTTTGAGCCGATGCTCCTGCTCTCAGCGCTCTTTATACCACTGCTCCCGCTCTCGGCGCTCTTTATACTGCTGCTCCCGCTCTCAGCGCTCTTTATACCACTGCTCCCGCTCTCAGCACTCTTTATACCACTGCTCCCGCTCTCGGCGCTCTTTATACTGCTGCTCCCGCTCTCAGCGCTCTTTATACCACTGCTCCCACTCTCGGCGCTCTTTATACCGCTGCTCCCGCTCTCGGCGCTCTTTGTACCACTGCTCCCGCTCTCGGGGCTCTTTATACCGCTGCTCCTGCTCTCGGCGCTCTTTATACCGCTGCTCCCGCTCTCGGCGCTCTTTGTGCTGCTGCTCCCGCTCTCGGCGCTCTTTATACCGCTGCCCCCGCTCTCGGCACTCTTTATACCGCTGCTCCTGCTCTCGGCGCTCTTTGTGCTGCTGCTCCCGCTCTCGGCGCTCTTTATACCGCTGCTCCCGCTCTCGGCGCTCTTTATACCGCTGCTCCCGCTCTCGGGGCTCTTTATACCGCTGCTCCTGCTCTCGGCGCTCTTTGTGCTGCTGCTCCCGCTCTCGGCGCTCTTTATACCGCTGCCCCCGCTCTCGGCACTCTTTATACCGCTGCTCCCGCTCTCGGCGCTCTTTATACCGCTGCTCCCGCTCTCGGGGCTCTTTATACCGCTGCTCCCGCTCTCGGGGCTCTTTATACCGCTGCTCCTGCTCTCGGCGCTCTTTGTGCTGCTGCTCCCGCTCTCGGCGCTCTTTATACCGCTGCTCCCGCTCTCGGGGCTCTTTATACCGCTGCTCCCGCTCTCGGCGCTCTTTGTGCTGCTGCTCCCGCTCTCGGCGCTCTTTATACCGCTGCTCCCTCTCTCGGCGCTCTTTATACCGCTGCTCCCACTCTCGGCGCTCTTTGTGCCACTGCTCCCACTCTCGGCGCTCTTTATACCGCTGCTCCCGCTCTCGGCGCTCTTTATACCACTGCCCCCGCTCTCGGCGCTCTTTGTGCCGCTGCTCCCACTCTCGGCGCTCTTTATACCGCTGCTCCCACTCTCGGCGCTCTTTGTGCCGCTGCTCCCACTCTCGGCGCTCTTTATACCACTGCCCCCGCTCTCGGCGCTCTTTGTGCCGCTGCTCCCACTCTCGGCGCTCTTTATACCGCTGCTCCCACTCTCGGCGCTCTTTGTGCCGCTGCTCCCACTCTCGGCGCTCTTTATATCACTGCTCCCGCTCTCGGCGCTCTTTGAGCCACTGCTCCCGCTCTCGGCGCTCTTTATACCGCTGCTCCCACTCTCGGCGCTCTTTATACCGCTGCTCCCGCTCTCGGCGCTCTTTATATCGCTGCTCCCACTCTCGGCGCTCTTTGTGCCGCTGCTCCCACTCTCGGCGCTCTTTATACCGCTGCTCCTGCTCTCGGCGCTCTTTATACCGCTGCTCCTGCTCCCACTCTCGGTGCTCTTTATATCACTGCTCCCGCTCTCGGCGCTCTTTGAGCCGCTGCTCCCGCTCTCGGCGCTCTTTATACCGCTGCTCCCACTCTCGGCGCTCTTTATACCGCTGCTCCCGCTCTTGGCGCTCTTTGTGCTGCTGCTCCTGCTCTCGGCGCTCTTTATACCGCTGCTCCCACTCTCGGCGCTCTTTGTGCCGCTGCTCCCACTCTCGGCGCTCTTTATACCGCTGCTCCCACTCTCGGCGCTCTTTGTGCCGCTGCTCCCACTCTCGGCGCTCTTTATACCGCTGCTCCTGCTCCTACTCTCGGTGCTCTTTATATCACTGCTCCCGCTCTCGGCGCTCTTTGAGCCGCTGCTCCCGCTCTCGGCGCTCTTTATACCGCTGCTCCCACTCTCGGCGCTCTTTATACCGCTGCTCCCGCTCTCGGCGCTCTTTATATCGCTGCTCCCACTCTCGGCGCTCTTTGTGCCGCTGCTCCCACTCTCGGCGCTCTTTATACCGCTGCTCCTGCTCTCGGCGCTCTTTATACCGCTGCTCCTGCTCCCACTCTCGGTGCTCTTTATACCACTGCTCCCGCTCTCGGCGCTCTTTGAGCCGCTGCTCCCGCTCTCGGCGCTCTTTATACCGCTGCTCCCACTCTCGGCGCTCTTTATACCGCTGCTCCCGCTCTCGGCGCTCTTTATACCACTGCTCCCACTCTCGGCGCTCTTTATATCGTTGCTCCCGCTCTCGGCGCTCTTTATACCACTGCTCCCACTCTCGGCGCTCTTTATATCGCTGCTCCCGCTCTCGGCGCTCTTTATCCCGCTGCTCCCACTCTCGGTGCCCTTTGTGCCGCTGTTCCCGCTCTCGGCGCTCTTTATACCGCTGCTCCCACTCTCGGTGCCCTTTGTGCCGCTGTTCCCGCTCTCGGCGCTCTTTATACCACTGCTCCCACTCTTGGCGCTCTTTATACCGCTGCTCCCACTCTTGGCGCTCTTTGTGCTGCTGCTCCTGCTCTCGGTGCTCTTTGTACCGCTGCTCCCGCTCTCGGCGCTCTTTGTGCTGCTGCTCGCGCTCTCGGTGCTCTTTATACCGCTGCTCCCGCTCTCGGCGCTCTTTGTGCTGCTGCTCCCGCTCTCGGTGCTCTTTGTACCGCTGCCCCCGCTCTCGGCGCTCTTTGTACCGCTGCTCCCGCTCTCGGCGCTCTTTGTGCAGCTGCTCCCGCTCTCGGTGCTCTTTGTACCGCTGCCCCCGCTCTCGGCGCTCTTTGTACCGCTGCTCCCGCTCTCGGCGCTCTTTATACCGCTGCTCCCACTCTCGGCGCTCTTTATACCGCTGCTCCCGCTCTCGGCGCTCTTTATACCGCTGCTCCCACTCTCGGCGCTCTTTATACCGCTGCTCCCACTCTTGGCGCTCTTTGTGCTGCTGCTCCCGCTCTCGGCGCTCTTTATACCGCTGCTCCCGCTCTCGGCGCTCTTTGTGCTGCTGCTCCCGCTCTCGGCGCTCTTTATACCGCTGCTCCTGCTCTCGGCGGTCTTTGTGCTGCTGCTCCCGCTCTCGGCGCTCTTTGTGCTGCTGCTCCCGCTCTCGGTGCTCTTTGTACCGCTGCCCCCGCTCTCGACGCTCTTTGTACCGCTGCTCCCGCTCTCGGCGCTCTTTATACCGCTGCTCCTGCTCTCGGCGCTCTTTATACCGCTGCTCCCGCTCTCGGCGCTCTTTATACCGCTGCTCCCGCTCTCGGCGCTCTTTATACCACTGCTCCCACTCTCGGCGCTCTTTATACCGCTGCTCCTGCTCTCGGCGCTCTTTATACCGCTGCTCCTGCTCTCGGCGCTCTTTATACCGCTGCTCCCGCTCTCGGCGCTCTTTGAGCCGCTGCTCCCGCTCTCGGCGCTCTTTGTGCCGCTGCTCCCACTCTCGGCGCTCTTTATTCCGCTGCTCCCGCTCTCGGCGCTCTTTATACCGCTGCTCCCGCTCTCGGCGCTCTTTATACCGCTGCTCCCGCTCTCGGCGCTCTTTATACCGCTGCTCCTGCTCGCGGCGCTCTTTATACCGCTGCCCCCGCTCTCGGCACTCTTTATACCGCTGCTCCCGCTCTCGGCGCTCTTTATACCGCTGCTCCCGCTCTCGGCGCTCTTTGTGCCGCTGCTCTCACTCTCGGCGCTCTTTCTGCTGCTGCTCCTGCTCTCGGCGCTCTTTGTGCTGCTGCTCCTGCTCTCGGCGCTCTTTATACCGCTGCTCCCTCTCTCGGCGCTCTTTATACCGCTGCTCCCACTCTCGGCGCTCTTTGTACCGCTGCTCCCTCTCTCGGCGCTCTTTATACCACTGCCCCCGCTCTCGGCGCTCTTTGTGCCGCTGCTCCCACTCTCGGCGCTCTTTGTGCCGCTGCTCCCACTCTCGGCGCTCTTTATTCCGCTGCTCACACTCTCGGCGCTCTTTATACCGCTGCTCCCGTTCTCGGCGCTCTTTGTGCCGCTGCTCCCGCTCTCGGCGCTCTTTATACCGCTGCTCCCGCTCTCGGCGCTCTTTGTGCCGCTGCTCCCACTCTCGGCGCTCTTTATTCCGCTGCTCCCACTCTCGGCGCTCTTTATTCCGCTGCTCCCGCTCTCGGCGCTCTTTATACCGCTGCTCCTGCTCTCGGCGCTCTTTATACCGCTGCTCCTGCTCTCGGCGCTCTTTATACCGCTGCTCCTGCTCTCGGCGCTCTTTGTGCTGCTGCTCCCGCTCTCGGCGCTCTTTATACCACTGCTCCTGCTCTCGGCGCTCTTTATACCGCTGCTCCCGCTCTCGGCGCTCTTTGTGCCGCTGCTCCTGCTCTCGGCGCTCTTTATACCGCTGCTCCCGCTCTCGGCGCTCTTTGTGCCGCTGCTCCTGCTCTCGGCGCTCTTTATACCGCTGCTCCCGCTCTCGGCGCTCTTTATACCGCTGCTCCCACTCTCGGCGCTCTTTGTACCGCTGCTCCCTCTCTCGGCGCTCTTTATACCACTGCCCCCGCTCTCGGCGCTCTTTGTGCCGCTGCTCCCACTCTCGGCGCTCTTTGTGCCGCTGCTCCCACTCTCGGCGCTCTTTATTCCGCTGCTCACACTCTCGGCGCTCTTTATACCGCTGCTCCCGTTCTCGGCGCTCTTTGTGCCGCTGCTCCCGCTCTCGGCGCTCTTTATACCGCTGCTCCCGCTCTCGGCGCTCTTTGTGCCGCTGCTCCCACTCTCGGCGCTCTTTATTCCGCTGCTCCCACTCTCGGCGCTCTTTATTCCGCTGCTCCCGCTCTCGGCGCTCTTTATACCGCTGCTCCTGCTCTCGGCGCTCTTTATACCGCTGCTCCTGCTCTCGGCGCTCTTTATACCGCTGCTCCTGCTCTCGGCGCTCTTTATACCGCTGCTCCCGCTCTCGGCGCTCTTTATACCGCTGCTCCCGGTCTCGGCGCTCTTTGTACCGCTGCTCCCACTCTCGGCGCTCTTTATACCACTGCTCCCACTCTCGGCGCTCTTTATTCCGCTGCTCCTGCTCTCGGCGCTCTTTATACCGCTGCTCCTGCTCTCGGCGCTCTTTATACCGCTGCTCCTGCTCTCGGCACTCTTTATACCGCTGCTCCTGCTCTCGGCGCTCTTTATACCGCTGCTCCTGCTCTCGGCGCTCTTTATACCGCTGCTCCTGCTCTCGGCGCTCTTTATACCGCTGCTCCCGCTCTCGGCGCTCTTTATACCGCTGCTCCCGGTCTCGGCGCTCTTTGTACCGCTGCTCCCACTCTCGGCGCTCTTTATACCACTGCTCCCACTCTCGGCGCTCTTTATTCCGCTGCTCCTGCTCTCGGCGCTCTTTATACCGCTGCTCCTGCTCTCGGCGCTCTTTATACCGCTGCTCCTGCTCTCGGCGCTCTTTATACCGCTGCTCCTGCTCTCGGCGCTCTTTATACCGCTGCTCCTGCTCTCGGCGCTCTTTATACCGCTGCTCCTGCTCTCGGCGCTCTTTATACCGCTGCTCCTGCTCTCGGCGCTCTTTATACCGCTGCTCCCACTCTCGGCGCTCTTTGAGCCGCTGCTCCTGCTCTCGGCGCTCTTTATACCGCTGCTCCCGCTCTCGGCGCTCTTTGAGCCGCTGCTCCCACTCTCGGCGCTCTTTGAGCCGATGCTCCTGCTCTCAGCGCTCTTTATACCACTGCTCCCGCTCTCGGCGCTCTTTATACTGCTGCTCCCGCTCTCAGCGCTCTTTATACCACTGCTCCCGCTCTCAGCACTCTTTATACCACTGCTCCCGCTCTCGGCGCTCTTTATACTGCTGCTCCCGCTCTCAGCGCTCTTTATACCACTGCTCCCACTCTCGGCGCTCTTTATACCGCTGCTCCCGCTCTCGGCGCTCTTTGTACCACTGCTCCCGCTCTCGGCGCTCTTTGTGCCGCTGCTCCTGCTCTCAGCGCTCTTTATACCGCTGCTCCCGCTCTCGGCGCTCTTTTTACCACTGCTCCCACTCTCGGCGCTCTTTATACCGCTGCTCCCACTCTCGGCGCTCTTTATACTGCTGCTCCCGCTCTCGGCGCTCTTTATACCGCTGCTCCCGCTCTCGGCGCTCTTTATACCGCTGCTCCTGCTCTCGGCGCTCTTTATACCGCTGTTCCCGCTCTCGGCGCTCTTTATACCGCTGCTCCTGCTCTCGGCGCTCTTTATACCGCTGCTCCCGCTCTCGGCGCTCTTTATACCGCTGCTCCCGCTCTCGGCGCTCTTTATGCCGCTGCTCCCGCTCTCGGTGCTCTTTGAGCCGCTGCTCGTATCGATGTCTGTGCCCAGTAATTCTATAAGTCAAATACAACACGGGTTAGATGAGGGGTATATTTCCTCCCCACTTCCCCTTAACACTGATGTCAGGAAGTACACTGGCATACTGCAGTAGGTGGTTATCATTGTACCCTTTTTGAGTGACATTGCCAGTTAGTTTGAACATAGTTTTGTCCTGTGGACTTGCATCCACTGGAAATTAGATTGAGACCACCACCCCCCAATTGGCAAACAAAGGACTTTCAACCCAACAGAGGTGATAAAACACGAGGTTGAGTTGGTTGCGTGTTCTTATCCACAGCCCTCAGTTTCCAGTGTGTGTGTTTTTTTTAAACTTTCTTTTCTCATGGTGAGGGCATTTAACAATTTTTTTATAATTGTATTCCCGCTTTCATCCACCTAACCTGACATCTCTGCTGCTGAGATAGCTGGAGCATAGCCTATCCTCGGGTCACCCCAGAACCAGCTCGAGGGACCATCTGGAAAGGGTGTGATTGTCCTTTCCCCCTACTGGGAGATGTTTCCACATAGCACCACCCTCTGAAAAGAGGCTAAGGAACTGAGGAGAGCAGGACTCAGATTTGCTTCATTCCCTGTTCCCTGACGAATGCTGTGCTAGCTTGTTAATGAACATGGTCATTTCAACATAAAGAAGTGTGCACATTCAGAATTTTAGTTTAATTTGCCAATTGAAGAAAAACATACTAAAATTGTCCCGTTAATGTTTCCAGTGAATTAGTCTTTACACACAACGAGCCAATGACTCTCAAAACAGCTTCAAAGGTACATTGAATTTAGAGAGATTCATTTTAGTTGCATCAGTACACTTGTGTCCAACTTAATGAAAGAGTTTTAAGCTCAAACGGTCTAACACATATCAAGTGTCACTAAAATGATGCATCAGCTTCTGATCAAGTACAGTTCTGTTTTGTCCATTTACAGGTAAAAAGACACAACCTTCAAGGTTAACTATAAAATTTACTCCTGTTAATTTTCTTATCAGCATCTGCACAGCCCATATCACCAGGGGTAGTACTCCCACTAATTTCATACAGTCTAAATCACAGTTTAGCATTTTAAAACTAGTTTATATGCTATCATATAGGCAGCTTAAGAAGTATTGATTTTATTTATTATTCAAGCATTTTTCCAAGTTGTGTCGCCTGTACTTCTGTGTGCTGTCATAACTTTTCTTAACGACTTAAAGGCTATTTCTAAGGAGATGTTAGCAGTGCATGCAAAAATGGTCACGGGGTAGTCTGCCTTCTGGCATTCTATTGAAGTACTGATGCTGTTTTAAGGGTGGCTTTTGCCTCACTAGGTATTTCCTATATACATGAGTAAACACAAATCATGATCTTGGTTTAAATTTTATCCAAAGCAAGAATAACGACTTGATCATGTTGGGAATTTGGAATGTCTTGTCCTGTGAGAGTGACGCCATGAGCGAGCAGTGCTGTTCTACATAGAAACATTGTGTGGGGAGGGAATTCAGTTATGGAGTGAGGCAAAGTGAGCCTTGAAGGTATTTGGGGCTTCAAAATCATAGAGGATATCTGAAACATAGGGAGACATGAATAGTTAGGAGATAACAATGAATCAGTACCACAAAATATATTTTACCCAGAATTAAATAAAGGGTGAACGTCCGTCTTGGCGTAAAGCATACTTGCGATGTAAGGTACTACTCTTCCCATCCGTCAGAGTAACAGAGTATGTGATTCTATTTGCAGTCAGCTTACAGGACTGTCGTATGAAGAGAGATTGGGTTGACTAGGCCTATAATTCACTAGAGTTTAGAAGAATGAGCGGGGATCTCATTGAAACGTATAAAATTCTGACGGCTAGACAGACTGGATGCAGGGAGGATGTTTCCCATGACTGGGGGGTCTAGAACGAGGGGTCACAGTCTCAGGGTACTGGGGTAGGACATTTAGGACTGAGATGAGGAGAAATTTCTTCACTCAGAGGGTGGTGAACCTGTGGAATTCTCTACCACAGAAGGCTGTGGAGGCCAAGTCACTGAATATATTTAAGAAGGAGATAGATAGATTTCTAGACATAAAAGGCATCAAGGGGTATGGGGAGAGAGCGGGAATATGGTATTGAGATAGAGGAATGGCGGAGCAGGCTCGAAGGGTCGAATGGCCTACTCCTGCTCCTATAATGGTGCGTGAGTATCAGCCACTTTCCCAGCACAAAGCACTGTTAGAATATTTACTACTTGCTGTTGCTTAGGTCTTTGTGCTCAAAAAGCTTACTATTGAGTTCTGGTGCTGATAGACTTTTGAATGTATACCAGTCAGGATGCTCATTGGCCATTGTTGCACATTCATTTGTTAAAATTTCCATTAAAAGTGTGCTACTACTTCAATGATTTCTTGAATCAGTGGAGAAGTTCATTTTTTATTAGGAACACCATCTTTACGACAAATTGCTTGGCCTTTATGTAAACAAACTTCTGTGTTCCTCCCTCGGGTGGAAAGTATCTGGTCTCCATTTGATATTTCCGCACAATGACATAGCTGTAGTCTGAACTCAACGATGTAGAGGATTGTAAAGCTCCAACTTGTTACATTGCTATGCCATCCTTTATCGATACTTACTTGAATGCTACATTTCACATAGCTATTTAATGGTGCGTAGAAACTGCAACATTGATGACTGCAAAGACCGTACTCTAATCAGTGTAAAATTACTTGCTAAGAATTGGGTTGCTGCTTGGGAATTGAGGGGAGGAAGCTTTCATCTGACATGCTCCGGTAGATTAAATGCCCACTTGGAAAAGAGGAAAGGACAGTGCTCCAATATACTTTTGGGACCCAGTTCCCCATGAACATTGATTTAATTTCAGAACGTAATAAAGGTTAGCTTGTGTTTTCACCAGAAGCTTTCAAAGCTATGCTCAACTTGCTGGTGTTGTCAGCTGTGACTCAGTGGGTAGCACCCTCACCTCTGAGTCAGAAGGTTGTGGGTTCAGGTCCCACTCCGGAGACTTGAGCACAAAAATCTAGGCTGACACTCCAGTGCAGTACTTGAGTGAGTGCTGCACTGTCGGAGGTGCCGCCTTTCGGGTGAGACCATAAACCGGGGCCCCGTCTTCCCTCTCCGGTGAACATAAAAGATCCTGTGGCACTATTTTGAAGAAGAGCAGGGGAGTTCTCCCCGGTGTCCTGGCCAATATTTATCCCTCAATCAACATCACTAAAAACAGATAAACTGGTCATTATCACATTGCTATTTGTGGGAGCTTGCTGTGTGCAAATAGCTGCCACGTTTCCTACATTACAACAGTGACTCCACTTCAGAAAGTACTTCATTGGCTGTAAAGTGCTTTGGGACGTCCGGTGGTTGTGAAAGGCGCTGTACAAATGCAAGTCGTTCTATTCTTTTCAGAAGTTTAAATGTAGCATGTAAGAATATCTAAATAAATTTGAGCGTGATCATTGTAACTGAAAACATTTGCACTATTTTGCAGGTGAACGACCATTTCAGTGCAACCTCTGTGAAAAAGCCTTCAACCAAAAAAATGCACTACAAGTACATATGAAGAAACATACTGGTGAGAGACCATACAAGTGTGACTACTGCGGAATTTCTTTCACACAAAAAGGCAATATGAAGATACATATGAAGAGGGCACACGGCTTTCCTGGTTAGTGTTACAGTGATTGCGACTGCAAAAAAAGTACATATGCTACTTTCACGTTACAGTAGGTGGAGGAAGGTGGGTATTTAAAAGGTAAATCGCCAAGAGGTGAATCTCTTGTGCGATGACTGATTCGACTCCTTACCTGCTGAAAACTCTCTCCGGCCGCTCCCCAGTCGGAGGCCACGGTGTATGGCAAAATAGTTGAAATAACCCCGAACCCCAGAAACTCATCCTTTCCACACTGGCAGCATGGAAGCCCCATCCAGGGCTTCCAGTCTCTTATACGTGGATGTACATAAAAGTACAAATAAGTTGGGATTGTAATTTACGTATTCGTTGTTATGCTTATCCCACAATGGGTTTCCTTGAGTGGACATGTTACATCATCATCTCCCAACTGGAATTGCAGCTACAAAAATAATTTTGCTGCTGCTTTCAAATCTGCGATGAAGCCTTCACGTTGAAGTTATTTGGTGCATGTTTACATATATAGGGTAAAAATAATGAGGAAGGAAGTGGTCTCTGTTGCGTCTTTTTTTTGGGTGAACAATTTACGTTGGGGATGCAGGGGGGTGGACCAATTTCCAGATGCAATATCTGTTCAACCCCCCACCACACTGAAAGTGCGTCAGCTGCCAATTTGGCAGCAGGCTATTTCCAAGTGCCCAGGGCACCCACCTAATACAGGCGTTGGGTCTCTTGAATGTGCTAATCAGGGGCCTAACGCCTGCTTTAGGACCCCAATGCCAAATTCGGCCAGAGACTGGGCGGGCTATGTGCTGCGCATGCCCCACTCGGTCTTTCTGGGTCACTGTGGCCCTAACCAGCAGTCCTGAAAGGGCCGCTGAAGAACAGGTATCTTTTCATTTTTTTTCCAGTTACCTTAACACGGAGCCAGGAGGAGCAGGAACCCCATCAATACTGCGGGCCGCTATCAGCCTGCGTTCTCCGCCCCCGCCCCCGTTCGCCTCAACCCCTCCCAGGGCTCAACTGTGGGTTGACTCGGCATCCAAGTGGGCTGATTTCAGGACGCCCCCCGGACCAGCAACACCCAGTTGGTGTCTGCAGCTCGCCAGTAATGTGGAAATGAGGCCCAAGGTCCAATTTGGAGTGAGCCTCGGGCCTTCCTTCAAGGCACACCATCGTCTTTGCGCCAGAAACCGCCACAAAACCAATTTCTTCCCCCCAGTGTAGAGAAATATAATGAAAGATATGAACTGACCTGCCTTAGCAGGGGAAAGTGTACTTAACTACAATGTTGGAAGTTGTACATAATTAATAAGCTTTTTTGGGGGGGAGGGGGTTGAAACATCTAATAATTCTTTGAGTTGAAAGATTTTCATTTTTTTTTTGTTCCTACAGGCAGTGGTCAGGACACAGGAAGTAGCCAAGAACAAGAAGGAGATGATGCAAGCCGTGGTCTTGACCTGGTGGAAGTTGTCCCAGAATCCTCCAATGAATGGCACTGTAGGATAGCAAATGTATTCCGCTAACTTATTTCCCCACCCCCTCCCCCCCCCCAATACACACTTGAGTGCAAGAAATTAAGTTTTTAGTACTCATTAAAACAAACGTTTCCTATATGTGGAATTATTTCTACTGACCTTCCTTCAACAAGGTACCACACCTGGGTCATGCAAAAAGTTATAAAGTGCCACCAGGTTTGTTTACCCGTGTCAAAGTATGAGTCAACGATTAAAACAAGGAATTGACCTTGAGCTATAAAGGGCTAAAATCATGAAGTACTGTATGTGTAGCCAGCATGCAATGCTAAATGGTATTCTGAAGCAAAAGTGGATGACCTACAAGTTCAGGAAAATGCAGCATAAATGAGGTGTACTGTCCACACAATCCATTTTGAAGATCGGTTGCGAAGGAAACCTAGATTCATTCCTGCTGTGCAGGGAGCAGTTACTGCTGTGGTATCAAGAGTAGCACTGCAGACTTAAATTACAATTGGCCTGATTGCTCATTTAGAATGTTGCACAATGGGGGAGCCTTGCTGCACATCTCCCATCAACTGACCGTTTCATGGCTCTGCCGCCACCAGAGCAAATTGGCTGCCATGTTTCCAGAGAACTTTTAATTCTGATCTGCCTGGTAGTTACTCAGAGCATTTTAACTTGCCTGTAGTGTTATGACTTGCCACTAGTGTGACTGTCTTTCAGAATATATAATTATTCCATGTATCAAAATAATCGGCCGATTGTGTAAGGGTGAATTTTGTTGCATTCCAAAGATTATTTTTGTAGTTGTTCCCCACTTTACATATGTAGCACAACATTTTGTGCATTTGATAAAACTATAGTCTCCAGATCAGGGACTTGTATATATTGTCTGCATTCTACGGCTAAGGTATTTTCGGTTTGCACTGTTACTACATGGGCACTTCTCTCAGTATTGTATTTTTCTCATTGTATTATATAACAAGTGTTAATTTTCCCCCCGATATAAACCTTGTGCATCATTTTTCTTATTTGACTTTGATGGAACATACTGTAAAAAATCTGTGACATTTGTAAAAACTGGTTGCATGTAAATATAACTAAAAAGCATCTTGAACGATGATCAAAAGATGAACTTTTCATCCCTCTCCGATGGAGCTTTTTTTGTTTGATCGATTTAAGTGCTTTGTATATAGATTGTATAATTTGTGACACAAGGGACATTTTTCTTTTTTGTAAGTACATGTAATGTATTTAAATCAAGATATTTCAAATAATAATACTATTGGTTTTTAATAACCAGTTTTGTGTGTTTTTTATTATTTCAAGTGGGTAATAACTCTGAGTGCTGCAGTTGCAGTTCGTTTGTAGGAAAATCCATTTATATTTCCCAATTTGTTCTTCTGGATGTGCTGATCTTTGCTGGGGGTAACGTTCCATGAGCACTTTGGTCAAATGATTATTCATCATGTACGAGCCAGACAGTGAGTTTAGTAAGCCAGCAGGCTGTTTGACTGCGGAAGACTTTCCAGCAGAATCAACAGGTAGAGATTAGAAATAAAAACCGACAATGCTGGAAACACTCAGCAGGTCCGGCAGCAGCTGTGGAGAGAGAAACCGAGTTAACGTTTCAGGTCGATGACCTTTCATCAGAACCCAGATAAGTTAGAGATTTAACAGTTTATAGGCAAGTACAGAGCCAGGGGAAAAGGGGGGGGGAAAGAACAAGAGGGATGGTCTGTGATAGGGCGGAAGGCAGGAGTGATTAAATGACAAAACGGATGATGGTGCAAGGTAATGGAACAAGTGAAGACACAAAAGATGGGTCTAGAGGAACATAGGAACAGGAATAGACCATTCAGCCCCTCGAGCCTCTTTCGCCATTCATTGAGATCATGGCTGATCTGCAATTTAACTCCATCTCCCTGCCTTTGGCCCATATCCCTTAATACCTTTGGTTAACAGAAAGCTATCAATCTCAGATTTAAAATTAACAATTGATCTAGCACCAATTGCCGTTTGTAGAAGAGAGTTCCAAATTTCTACCACCCTTTGTGTGTAGAAGTGTTTCCTAATTTCACTCCTGAAAGGTCTGGCTCTAACTTTTAGACTATGCCCCCAGTCCTAGAATCCCCAACCAGCGGAAATAGTTTCTCTCTATCTACCCTATCTGTTCCCCTTAATATCTTAAACTTTGATCAAATCACCCTTAACCTTTAAATTCTAGGGAATACGACCCTAATTTGTGTAATCACTCCTCGTAACTTAACCCTTGAAGTCTGGGTATCATTCTGGTAAACCTACGCTGCACTCCCTCCAAGGCCAATATATCCTTCCTAAGGTGTGGTTGCCCAGAACTGCTCACAGTACTCCAGGTGTGGTCTAACCAGGGCTTTGTATAGCTGCAGCATAACTTCTACCCCCCTTGTATTCTAGTTCTCTAGATAAAAAGGGCAGCATTCCATTAGCCTTTTTGTTTATTTTCTGTACCTGTTCATGACATTTTAATGATCTATGTACCTGGACCCCCAAGTCTCTTTGGACCTCCACTGTTTTTAGTTTTTCACCATTTCGAAAGTACTCTGTTCTATCCTTTTTAGGTCCAAAGTGGATGACCTCACATTTGCCAACATTGAAATCCCTTTGCCACAGTTTTGCCCATTCACTTAATCTATCAATACCCCTTTGTAATTTTATGCTTTCATCTACAATGCCACCTATCTTTGTGTCATCGGCAAATTTGGATATATGACTTTCTATGCCATCATCTAAGCTGGTTAGGCCACAACTGGCAGTATTGCATCCAGTTCTGGTCACCACACTTTAAGAAGGATGTGAAGGCCCTTGAGAGGGTGCAGAGGATTTACCAGAATGGTTCCGGGGATGGGGGATCTTAGCTACAAGGACAGGTTGGAGAAGCTGGATTTGTTTTCATTAGAGCAAAGGAGGTTGAGGGGTGATTTGATGGAGGTGTACAAGATTATGACAGGGTTTGGATAGGCTAGATGGGGAAAGGCTGTTCCCACTCGTTGATGGTACAAGGACTAGGGGACACAGATTTAAGGTTTTGGGCAAGAGGTACAGGGGGGATGTGAGGAAAAACTTTTTTACGCAGCGAGTGGGGAGGACCTGGAACTCGCTGCCAACGGAAGTGGTGGAAGCGGGGACACTCAATGTTTTCAAGGGGAGACTGGATAGGCACTTGAGGGAAATAAACTTGCAGGGCTACGGGGATAGAGCAGGGGGAATGGGACTGACTGGATTGCTCTACAGAGAGCCGGCAAGGACTCGATGGGCCGAATGGCGCCTTCTGTGCCGTTATGACTCTATGACTCCCTTTTTGTGGCTCTTACTATCTGTTTTGTGACCCTTTGCTGTTTGTATCTTTCCCATTCGCCAGGATCTGTGCTATTTTTTGCATTTTTGTACGCTTCTTCTTTTAGTTTTATGCTGTCCCTTACCTCTTTAGTCGTCCATGGCTGTGATTTTTTGGCAAGTAGATCTCTTGCCCCTCAGGAGTACAAACTGGTTCTGTATCACATTAAATTCTTTTTTGAACATCTCCCACTGATCTTCTGTCATTTTACCCAGTAACAGATTTGCCCAGTTTACTGTGGACAGTGTCTGCCTCATCCCGTTGAAGTCGGCCTTCCCCAAATCTAGAATCTTAGTAGCTATTTCGCATTTCTCCCTTTCAAACGCTACGTTGAACTCGATCATGCTATGATCGCTATTGGATAAATGTTGACGCACAATTAAGCTGTTAACTAAATCTGGCTCATTACTAAATCTAATATGGCTTGCCCCTTTTTGCCTCGAGGACATATTGTTGCAGAAAACTATCCCGGACACACTCAATAAATTCACTACCTTTCTGACAGTCTTAAATCCTTTCCTATTTCTTAATTCTACCCATAAAGTCTCCACTGCCTGCTTACTTCTCCTTATATCCTCTCTCATCATTGAAGTGATTTCATCCTTAATCACTCAGGCTACACCTCCCCCTCTACCATTTCACTATCTTTCCTGTAGACCTTATAACCTGGTATATTTAGTTCCCAGTCCTGACTGTCTTGCAGCCATGTCTCAGTAATGGCTACCATGTCATACCCTCCAATTTGAATTTGCGCCTGCAGTTCATTCAGTTTATTTCTTATACTCCGTGCGTTTGTATAAAGAACGCTTATTTGGGCCGCACACCCTAACCTGTCCTTCAGCTCTGATGTTTTACTCACATGTTTCTTATTTCTCCTGGTTTAATCGCTTTACATCTTTTAGTTTTCCCTTTACCTGTGGTGCCTAAAGCACAATTTCTGACTGTTACTCTACTCTCTTCCCTTTCATTTGTTTTTGAACTACTATTTGTACTATAATTTCCACCTGAACCCTCCCCCACCTCCCACCCCCATGTAAATGGCAACAACAGAACCATAACCAGCAGCTGCTGTCCAAGAAATTGGGAGCGGTGGTTATGATCTGAAGTTATTGAAATCAGTGTCGAGTCTGGAAGGTTGTAAAGTGCATATTAGAAGTTGGAGCCCTAGCTAATTTTTTTAAGATTCCTCTCCCCATCCCTAGGTCAGAGGCACTCAGCCCAATTGTGGCAACCCCTTCACCACCCACCCCCCCCCTCCCCAAACTATCAGCTAACTCAGTACAGAGTGCGTGTCGATCCCAGTACATTCTGGTCAGTATGAACCAGTACTGCACCGATCAATGTTCTTACTACATCATTGGGAACGATCTCAACCAAAAAACAAACATTTTTACTGATCTGTATCCTAACTCCATCCACCTGCCTTGGTTCCATATCCCCTTAATACCCTTGGCTAGGAAAAATCTATCGATCTCAGAGTTAAAATGATTAGGTGAGCTCTCATCATCTGCTTTTTGTGGGAGAGAGTTCCACACTTCTACCACCTTTGCGTGAAGAAGTGTTTCCTAACTTCTCTCCTGAATGGCCTAGCTCTGATTTTAAGGTTATGTCCCCTTGTCCTACACTCCCTGCCAGTGGAAAAAGGTTCCTATCTATCTACCCTATCAATTCCTTCCAAAATCCTCTAAATTTGCATTAAATCACCCCTTTACCTTCTATATTCCAGGGAATACAAGCCTAGTTTATGTAATCTCTGCTCATGGTCTAATGCTTGGAGTCACAGGGAGAACTCCTGTGGAAATTTCAGGCACTTGTTTTTCATCATTATGCTCACAAAGAATCTTTACATTTGTTGAGATACTCCAAAATTACACACACAAAGTGTTAGTGTTCACTATCACAAGATGTTAGTGTTCACTATCACAAGATGACTACGGAAAGTCATTCAAACCTATCAGTTCATCCATCCAGAAAGATCCTAAAGTCACTCCATTGTAGCAGCCATTAACTAATTCTAAGGGTTCCACCTCCACTGCTCTATCCACGAGTCCATTTCATGTATTGATCACTCTTTGTATGAAGAAGAACTTCCTGAGATCATTCCTAAATTTCCCTTTTGCTATTTATAACCTATGTCTCCGTGTCTTCGCCTTGCAGTTTACTTTAAATTAATTTTCCAGATTTAACTTTCCTGTAACATTTACTATCTTGTATACCTCTATATGGTTGGCTCTCCCATGCCTTTTATCAAGTATGAAAAACCCAATTTTCAACAGTTTTTTTGTTATATCTCTGACACCGCTGATTAACCTCAAAGTTCTTCTCTGCACTAACTCTAGCAGCAGAATGTCTCCCTCGTCTCTGCTGCTCTACATTGGTTGGACATGTTGAGTGTCAAATCTACTAGGACTTCTAGGTCTCTTTCAACTTCATCCTCGGGTATTTCAACACCATTCATGGACTATTGCCACCATTTTTCCATCTTGTGTGCAGTGTTTTACACACATCTACATGAAATTATTGTACCATATTTTGTCCAACTGATTCTGTAATTTCTGAGCTGCCTCCTCCAATTCCACTGCCCCATCTAGTTTGCTATCAACTCTAGATTTATCCAATTTGCCTTGAACTTCCGAAGCCAATCATTGACATAAATAAGAAACTATAGTGGTTCCTACACCGATCCCTGGGTACTCAACTCAATATTTCCATTCTCCACTTTGGCATAACTCTTGTAGCAATGTTTTCTACCCTTCAGTCAGCTCAACTGAAGCCTTTCATGTGGAACTTTGGGAAGTCTTGTTACATCACCTTGTAGGGCTTTCCACAGTCCACTTGGGTTGTCAATTCCTCAAAGACGTCAAGGATCCTCCCCTTGAGTACTCCTGATAATTGATTTCATTATTTTACATGGAATGAAAGAAAGACTATTGGGTAAGCCTGTTTTGTTGCATTCTTGAATATCGGCACCATATTGACTTGATTTCAATCTACGGATTTGAAAAGGAAAAATTTGCTGGGCTATGGGGAAAGAGCAGGGGAGTGGGACTAATTGGATAGCTCTTTCAAAGAGCCAGCACAGGCACGCTGGGCCAAATGGCCTCATTCTGTGTAGTAAGATTCTATACTAGTATCTCTCCAGTGTCATAATGATTGTTATAGTCTCACAAAATCTTACCACTCTGAGGTTAAATAACATCTTTCCATGAAAATTGAGACCTTTTAGCTTCTGAGTACTTGGAGAAAGTAATCATTTAGAATATTTACCACCTTGGGCTCATCATCTCTTACAAGCCTGTTTGCATTTTTTGTGGTTCTCACCTCTTTTACCTGTGTAGTACTGAAAGTTCTTATTATGTATTGTATCTGCAGCAATACTCTTCTGGGTCTCTGGTCACCCTTTTAACATGTTCTGCATGTTCCTATTTCCATCCCTGTGAACTCCTTCCCCTTTCTCCCTGTAGGATTTGTAGAGCTTGTTTTTTTTCCCTCTACTTCACTTAAGTTGTTTGTTAATCCATTTAGGAATATGCTTATGTAGGTGCAGTCCTTCGAAAATCTTAAGAGCTCGGCATGGAATGGTGGAGAACATGCAGCAATGCTGTTGTGATGGTTGTGTGAACACGCGAGAGGGTTCTGGGAATCTGTTGAGCACCATGGCACAAGTGGCAATTCCAGGGTAGCCCCTCAGACGCCCAAGCGTTGATCTGTTTTTACTTACCAACACTGTGCCTGTCACTGTTGCGACCCAGGGGCCCTATGCTACAGGAGACTCACTCACCTGGGAAAAAGAGGCTAGAGGATTGGCCTGAGAGCACCTCAATAAGTTGGCTTTGTGCACTTTAGTGACAGCCAGGGATCTGGCCCCTAGTCCTCCGTAGAGTATGGCAGGAGGAGAGATAGATGAGAACTTGCCCTGGGGTGACGGCCTATTCTTCTGCAGTGATTAATCAGTAGCCACAGTGCTTTGAGAATGTTGAGTGCACTCTGCAGGGAATGGTGGAGAACAGGCAGCAGTGCTGCTTTGACATTTTAAGAAAGCACCGCGATGCAAGTGGCAGCTCCAGGGGCGGTTCAAGCTATCATGCTGGGAAGGAGCCAGTGTGTTGTAGGGAGGACCATACGGCTGTTCATGGAGAGGCTTAAGGGCTGCTTTTAAGTGCCAAGTCCTGTCAATCACTCCTTGCCGCACCAGTCTGACTGTGGATCAGCCTCATTGAGTTCTTCCTCTACAGCCAAGGCCACATGGATTTCCCTCTAGCTTGCAGTGGCTGGCATCAATTCCATAGACAGAGCCTTATTTAAAAGTCAGATGTGGAACTTTTGCCTTGTGAAAATCCCAGTATATTATAAGACTGATCCCCTGATTGTGTGAGTTTTTGCATCAAACATACAAAATAACTGACCTTAACGATCTTTGCAATTGAATTATAATTGTAACTTTATTTTAACACGGACAAACACGGAGTGTTTAGGTGCATTATTTTTTTTACATATACATTCAGAAACAACACTTGGTCACACATGTTCATTCAGCTTTTCCTAGTATGTATTCTCTATAAGCATGTTACCATACATAAACTGGCAATATATTGGAAAACCAACGTTGTTAATAACTCTCCACATCCACCTGCCTGTGCTTTTTCGGCAGAACCAATTAGAGAATGTGAAAAGAGCAGATGGTAGCTGGAGCGCGTTTCACGTCATTCACTGGATACTAAATCACAGATGACAGAAGAAACATTTCTAATTGAAAGCAACAGTAGCAGCAGGATTCAGTGCTGGGGGGCTGGGGGGGGTGGGGTTGGGGGTGGTTTGCATTTGTTCTGCGTCTCCAGTAGAAAATATCTGGCACTACGAGTGGAATACTAAGATTATTCTATCATTAAAATATTTGGGGGTTTTCTTTTGTGTTGTATTCTTGGTATGTGTACATGGCGCATTAGCATTGTTCACAAGTACAGAGGCATTCCCCCTCGTGACGGATGTTTGGGGATGTGAATGCCAGTTATCGCATGCAAGAGATGAAAGAATTGAGCACTGTCACCTCAAGGTTCTGGTGAGTGTAAAGTTGCCATTTTATGTACTAGTAGCCACCATTACTTTTGAGAGGACAAAGAAAACAATATGGGATACAAATGTGTAAGTATAAAGGTAATAAAATATTATTTCAGTTACAAGAACAGTGCAATTCAAAAGAGCACTCGCATAGGAAGGGTCTGTGCCCATACCCATGGAATTTAGTTCATCAAACAATCGTTCTCAGTGCTGAGAGTTAGCGTTAGTTTCAGGTTATAGCTTTTACCGGTAACCTTTTCATGAAATTCAGGTTAGTGTAATACCCTTGGTGTTCACAGCTTCACAACACGTACTGCTGCTTATCTTCATTGCACCACCATCAGGTTTACATGGTGTGTGTGTGGAGAATGTTTCTGCAGTTTTAATACACACTGTGCTATTGAACAGTTTCTTTGGGCGCAAGCAACCAATGGCATTTGTGTTCAAAATGGAGTTTATTGATCTGCATAGCAAAGGCCAGACAACTTTTTTTTTTTAAACACAGTGCTAATATGTTTAGTAAAACATTAGCAATTGTCTTAATATTCTTTTACAGTAATCTCTGCTAATAGGATGTAGAGGACAACAGCCATGTCTGTGTTACGATGCAATAAACTTCATTGTAAAACATTAGGTTCCTTATTACTATATCCATAGAAAAGGCCATTGAAAAAAAAGTTTTAAGAACATTGGCGCTTCACATCTCAAGTGTTTAAGACCATTATAATAACTTAACAATGGGAGCAAGTGTAAGTAATAAAACATTCCATTTAACATACAGTTCATACAGTCTACTCCCGTTAATTCAAAATCACTTTTTGCTCATGTTATCCAGTGGTTCAAATTAAGAAATTTAAATAAAAGATGAAAACAGATAATTTAAACCAAGCAACTTTGTATTAAGAGCAGCAGGCTATAAGCCTGATCAGTAATGGATCATATTTGTATGCCAGTCATTTTTTTTGAGGGGCGGAGTAAATGCTAGTTAATTCTTGAAGTGATAAGACTGTTAATATACGACACCGAGCAAGGATCTTTTTCATTTTTGAAGCATTCCTTTCTGCTGCACTCGTTGATGTGGATTTAACGTCTAGCAGGTGAACCTTCACCTTTTTTCCCCTGTTCGGAACAAAAATAAGGGCAGAATATTCTAATGAAGCTACATGCAGCAGACAGTCAGTAACATAGAACAATAAACAGGAAATGCTGGAAACACTCTGCAGGTCAGTCAGCACCTCTGACAAAGAGTCTGCACTTGAGACATTGGGGCTTAAATTCGTTAGCACCCCAAACTGAACTAAATCCATCCTCGGGCCTCATCGTAATAATTCAGGCAAGCTGTGGGTGCCAATCAGACCCCCCCCCCCCCCCCCCCCCGGACACAGGGCCCGCAGGTAAGTCCGTGGGTGGATGGGAGGGAGGGCCGACAGCGGCCCTGCAGTTTGGTGGAGTTGGCAGGAGCGCTCCTGCTCCTTGCAACTCCACAAAATGCCACGTTCCTGGAAGTTTTGGATCCTTTTCTGAGCGGCCTCTAGTGGTCGCATTTTAAGGACCGCTGGTTAGGTAGTTCAGGACCGAGAAATACCAGTCAAAGCTTGCGCATCACGAGCTCCGATTAGGGCAAACCAATTTAACAATTCAGGTCTGAACTAGGCGCGAGAGCCTCGTTGCAATATTGAACTAAAGCCTGCAAAGTGCTATGGTATGACTAAAAAAGAACCCCCGTCAATTTAGCAGTGGCCCGAATTTCCATGCAGTTTGAGCGCGGGCCTCTGACCTGCTAAATTGGTTATCAATGCACCCATTTTAGGCCCATAGAACGAGCACAACGATGTTAAATTTAGACCCCATTAACTCATCTTTTCTCGCCACAGGTGCTGACTGACCTGCCTAAAGTCTTTCTGGCATTTTCTGTCTTTTGTGTCAGATTTCCAGCAACTGTAGTATTTTTGTTAACTTTATGTCAGTAACAAAGTCCTCATTTGTCATTCAGTGCACATTACACGACTTGGACACTGCATTCTCTTAAATTTCTATTTAACATGCTAATGTGTTTGTATGAAATTCCTCTGTTATCTTAAGGAGGGTGTTAACCTGTTTTAAAAACAGAAAAACCTGAAGCGTTAGTTCTGTTTCTCTCTCCACGGATGCTGCCTGGCCTGCTGCGTGTTTCCAGCATTTTCTGTTGTTATTTAAAACAGAAAATGCTGGAAATACTCAGCAGGTCAGGCAGCATCCGTGGAGAGAGAAACAGAGTTAACGTTTCAGGTCGATGACCTTTCGTCAGAACCGGAAAAAGTTAGAAATGTAACAGGTTTTAAGCAAGTACAGAGGCAGGGAAAGAGTCGAGGGGAGGAAAGAACAAAAGAGAAGGTCTGTGACAGGGTGGAAGGCAGGAGAGATTAAATGACAAAAGGGATGATGGTGTGAGGCAAAAAGAGGGCGATAATGCACCATCATCCCTTTTGTCAGTTAATCACTCCTGCCTTCCACCCTATCACAGACCTTCCCTTTTGTTCTTGCTGTGGCTCAGTGGGTAGCACTCTTTCCTCTGAGTCAGAAGGTTCTGGGTTCAAGTCCCACTCCAGAGACTTGAGCACAAAAATCTAGGCTGACACTCCAGCGCAGTGCTGAGGGAGTGCTGCACTGGAGTCTTTCAGATGAAACGTTAAACCAAGGACCCGTCTACCCTCTCAGGTGGACGTAAAAGATCCCATGGCACTATTTCGAAGAAGGGCAGCGGAGTTCTCCCTGGTATCCTGGCCAATATTTATCCCTCAATCAACATCCCAAAAAAAGATTATCCGGTCATTATCACATGGCTATTTGTGGGAGCTTGCTGTGCGCAAATTGACTGCCGCTTATCCTACATTACACTTCAAAAAGTACTTCATTGGCTGTAAAGTGCTTTGGGACGTTTGGTGGTCGTGAAAGGCGCTATATAAATGGAAGTCTTTCTTTCCTCCCTTTCCCGGCCTCTGCAATTGCTTAAAACCTGCTATTTCTCTAACATCTTCCAGTTCTGACAAAAGGTCATCAACCTGAAACGTTAACCCTGTTTCTCTCTCTCCACAGATGCTGCCTGACCTGCTGAGTGTTTCCAGCATTTTCTGTTTTTATTTCAGATTTCCAGCATCCGCAGTATTTTGCTTTTGTGTTAACCTGCTTAAATGGGATAATGTCTTTGTTAAAATACCAGAGGAAAAGAACGCATTCAATCATTTTGCACAGTAAGATCTCAGCCCCAATGTATTGATTTGAATTAACAGTAATCATACCCAACACAAAGTGTTGAACATTTCACTTGATTAGCAACTATTTAGGTCAAAAGGTGATGTGGGTAAGTATACTAATGCAAATCTTTGTTATCCATTGTTTAGGCCATTGCGCTATGTTCATAATTGCGTGTGCTGTTTTTAATAGTAAATCTTTGTAAAAGAGTATGGGATAGGTATCCCACTGATCCCTAATGTAAATGGATTTGTGAAGATCCCCTCTGTTCCCTAGTTCCGCTACAACGGCAAACATATTTAAAAAAATACATGTTAATTATTTTGCTCGGAATATTGAACAGAGGAAATCTTCAACTACAACTGTACAGGGTGTTGGTGAGACCACACCTGGAGTACTGCGTACAGTTTTGGTCTCCTTATTTAAGGAGGGATGTACTTGCATTGGAGGCAGTTCAGAGAAGGTTCACTAGGTTGATTCCAGAGATGAGGGGTTGTCTTATGAAGAAAGGTTGAGCAGGTTGGGCCTGTACTCATTTAGAGTTTAGAAGAATGAGAGGTGATCTTACTGAAACATATAAGATGCTGAGGGGGCTCGACAAGGTAGACGCTGAGAGGATGTTTCCCCTCATGGGGGAATCTAGAACTAGGGGGCATATTATCAGAATAAGGGGTCGCCCATTTAAAACGGAGATGAGGAGGAATTTCTTCTCTCAGAGGGTTGTGAATTTGTGGAATTCTGTACCCCAGAGAGCTGTGGAGGCTGGGTCATTGAATATATTTAAGGTGGAGATAGACAGATTTTTGAATGATAAGGGAGTCAAGGGTTTTGGGGAGCGGGCAGGGAAGTGGAGTTGAGGCCAAAATCGGACCAGCCATCAAGGGGCCAAATGGCCTACTCCCGCTCCTATTTCTTATGTTCTTATGTTCTTATGTTCTCAAACCCATTCACGAGGTCAATATACGTAGCTACATGGGGAAGTCTTACCCCTGTGTTAGATAGAACACAACTCATCCCACACTGGTATCTGTTAGTGAACGGAACTCTTGGGGCTAATTTTGACTTTATCCCACAGTGTAAAATGGGCAATAGCAAATCAGAAGCTCATTCTACATCTCTCCTGGTTTTGATTTCTATTGACTCCAATAGAAAAGAAAATGGGGAGAGTTGTAACATGGGCTGCCGATTGGCTATCACCCATTTTACACTATCGCACAAAGTCAAAATGACCTCCTTTGACTCTCAAATGTCCCTCTCTGTTGTGTCTGTTAAACTATCTACTTAAATTAGTGACAATCTCTGCATTTTAGACCGAACATGCCATTAAAACAAATTCCATCTCTCCGTGTCCATTTGACAGCATTACAGAAAACAAATTGACATTTAAATCATCCTTCCGGCCTCTTTCACCCTGAAGCCTATTGCTTGTAATAGAAGTGAAACATGAGACAGCTCCCTTATATATTAAGCTGTATGGTCATCTCCCTTGACAAAGGCGAAGACAAACATAAGCATGCACATTTACTTTGAAAACTTTCTATTTGCATTTAAATAAAGCACTTTAAATGTGAAAATTAGCATTTAGATTGCCTACAATTGGAGGCATTGGCTCAAAGTCAAGGGACATAGAATCAAATGTTTCTAAAAACACTTTAGGAGCTCAACATACAGTATATAGCTTCACTGGAAGTAACATGGGTGGG
This sequence comes from Squalus acanthias, assembly GCA_030390025.1. NCBI lineage: Eukaryota > Metazoa > Chordata > Chondrichthyes > Squaliformes > Squalidae > Squalus > Squalus acanthias. The sequence continues at coordinate 137,624,665 of CM059432.1, read as the reverse complement.
TAAATGGGCTTACTGTTCAATCAAAAAAAGGCGTATATATACCCATTAAAAGTATTCCTTCAATATGTGTAGTCTTGCAGGAAGGTGCCTAGCACACCTCTGTGCTGTACACTTAGAACATAAGAACATAGGAAATAGGAGCAGGAGTAGGCCATACTACCCCTCGAGCCTGCTCCGCCATTCACTAAGATCATGGCTGATCTTCTACATCAACTCCACTTTCCTGCCCGAACCCCATATCCTTGGATTCCCTTATTGCCCAAAAATCTATTGATCTCTGTCTTGAATACACTCAACGACTGAGCATCCACAGCCCTCTGGGGTAGAGAATTCCAAAGATTCACAACCCTCTTGAGACTGGATATTTAGCAGAGTTCGGGCGTGAACACTTATTCCACACCTGTTTCTCAGACAACCCAGCTGAGACCATTTGGAAGATGTTTGACTGTGAAGTGTCGGCTGAAATGGAGTTTCAACCCCAGGTCTCTCCCAGGCTGTGGTATGATTCGCTAACCCATTGCCCTACCAAATCATCTACTAACACAATTCCCAAACTTGCAGCTAACATTTTGCTTCAGACAAAGGAATCAACAGATCAGCCTTTCAAAGAATTCTGCAAACAAGCTTCTCCTGCCCAGCACCTCACCCTGTCTCTGGCATTCCTTTTGACATTATTCTCTGCGATCCTTCATCACAAGGCTGGCTGGTTCCTGTGGCGTCGTTTGATCATCAGCATCATTCAAGCTGACACTGACCAGCTGCTTCCTGTCACTTGCCAATTTTGCCTGCTTCATTATTTTCTGAAGCTGCCAGCGCTCACAACTGATTTACCCTGGGAAGCGCTTGGCTGACTCACAGCAACCTCAGTGTCAGGTCCCCTTTTTGGCAGTGCTTGGCTGAGCTGAAGCTGGTGCCTGCATCATCAACAACAACAACAACGTGCATTTATACAGCGCCTTTAACAGAGCAAAATGTTCCCAAGGCACCTCCCAGGTTTTTGTTATCAAACAAAATTTGACACCGAGCCACATAAGGAGACATTAGGACAGGTGACCAAAAGCTTGCTCAAAGAGGTAGGTTTTAAGGAGCGTCTTAAAGGAGGAGAGAGAGGTAGAGAGGCGGAGAGGTTTAGGGAGGGAATTCCAGAGCTTAGGGCCTAAGCAGCTGAAGACACGGCTGTCAATGGTGGAGTGATTAAAATCGGGGATGGGCCAGAATTGGAGGAGTGCAGAGATCTCGGAGGGTTGTAGGGCTGTAGGAGGCTACAGAGATAGGGAGGGGATGATTCGCATGTAGGCCACTCATGAAGAATAGCCACTTGGGTGAGGTACCAGAGGGTGTCCTGTTTCTGTCTTTTTAATCCTCTTTGCTCTTGATGATGGTATAGCATCAGTTCCATATATATATATAAATAGCGTTCTTCTACCTCATCTCATTCTTCACGTGTGAGCTTAAACAGTGAGTTTTTCAACCATTGCCACCATGTTAGTCTGCTCTGTCTGATTCCGCACACAGGCACTTCCTACAGGGATCTTTGGTAGTGATTGGGAGTAGGAAACCTGACTGTTTTTTCTTTGCTCCCTGCCCCTGAGACACTGAGACCAATAATGGCACCTGACCTGTTGCCTCACCTACCTCAGCTAAACCAGCAAACAGGGTTTAGACAGAATATCCTCAACAACATCTTGTATTGATATAGCGCCTTTAACATAGTAAAACATCCCAAGACGCTTCACAGGAGTATTAGAAGACAAAAGATTTGACACCGAGCCACGCAAGGAGAAATTAGGGCAGGTGACCAAAAGCTTGGTCAAAGAGGTAGGTTTTAAGGAGCGTCTTAAAGGAGGAAGGAGAGGGAGCGAGGCGGAGAGGTTTAGGCAGGGAATTCCAGAGCTTAGGGCCTAGGCAACAGAAGGCAAATGCATTTTGTCATTTATCCCCCCGTGTTTCTAACTCTCATTCTGTTCTCTTAACTACTTGGCCTTGTGCGTCCTCCAGTGACCAGTTGCGCTCGGTGGATTGCAGATCCCTCCACAGCCTCCAGTTCTGGCACTGTGTCTCTCAGCCAAAGGTAAGCCCACATTCAGCACAGACGGAGACAGGTAAAATGTGAGTTTTCCAGGGATAATGGGAGGGAGATAAAGTGTACTTCGTGGGGGGTTGAGAACAGATGAAACTAATTTAATTATACTGATCAGTATGTTTGAGCATCAGCCACTGCTGTTTCCTAAACCACTTCACAATCCACTCTACGGTCATGTCACTCAGGATCCTTCTGTTTAATTATTTGAATGAACACTTAATTTAAGAAATTTAGGGCTAGAAATTTGGCTCCTTTGCACCTGCCGTTAGTGCCTCCGGGGGGCGCTAACGAGGTACGAAGGGCTTATCGCCAGGGGAGGGGGGCGAAAAAAGCGCCTCCGAGAAATTCGGTGGGGCATTGCTGAGACGCTACCCGATAGCGCTGCGCCCCCGCCGGTAGCGCCCCAGGCCGCCGCGCCTCCGGTGATGACGTTATCGCCGTGCGCCACGAACCCTTAGCGCCCCGCGGTAGAAATTCGGCTGCGCCCTGTAAGGCTGCCGCGGGCGATGTCAGCGCCAGCCTCACGGGTTGCGAACCGGGCCGGCCTTCGCCCGCGGGGCGCTATTTAAAGGGGAGGTGCGGCCGTGACCCGCGCCGCCGTTTTCTTTTTGTGCCCGACCTCCAGGTCGGCCCTCCGTGGTGGGCCGTGCCGTGGTCCTGGCTGCCATCATGTAGCCCGGCGCCGCCCTGGTGGCCTAGTTGGGGACATCGGAGGCCCTGCAGGGCGCTAAATGCCTGGCCTTAACTCGGTTACCACCCCCAAAGGGGCACAACCGAATTTTGCATCCTTAGGATTTGCATAACTCTGGCTACTTATATACTATCTAAACAAACAAAAGAAAGGGCAACAGGACTCTCTCATTATGCAGAGCATCTATCAAATAAGATAATAAATGAACCACGCATGTTGAATGACAGGTGAACAAACTGAATGGCTAACTTTACATGAGCATTGTGTTCAAGTGTCTGAAAGTGGTCAGTGGAGGGAGGAGAGGCAACGGTCCGACAGGAAAATACGAGTCATATCATAGACTTGATCAGAATCAAAAATAAAACATTGTGCTGGGATCATTATACATTTCCAGGTGAAATGGCAATCTTTATTTTACACCTTTAGCTTTGTCCTGTTATGGCAATGGTCAGTCCAGTGGTCCACTGACACTCAAAACAGAAAGTTCAAAAAGCAGTCTGCAATATTATTGTTTGAAATATCAATCCACATTTGTGCATTGGACCCACTGAATGGGCAATGGACTAACCCGCGGTGTCTTGTCCCCTATTTGTTCTGCCATTCTTTAGTTATGTCGCCCCACACAAGATACAGCAGCCCATGATGCCTTTGTAACTAAGCTTTTACCAATTCTGCTTCGTAACCAGTTACAAGGACACGTACAAGAGTGCGCCCGACTGATTTCCTTCCAATTTTCCCACCCTTTCGTTGGGAAGTTCCTAGCCAACAGCTGGTATCTCCCGTGTGACCCAGCTGCTTTCCAGAACTCAAGGCCCCATGGCAAATCATGGGCAGAAATCGATTGATGTTTTCCCTTCCTATGTTACCCTAAGACATTTCATTGAAGAAAAAAAAGTTTTTAAATAACCTGGAGAAACTTGTTCAATAACAAAATACTGCGGATGCTGGAAATCTGAAATAACAACAGAAAATGCTGGAAACACTCAGCAGGTCAGGCAGCATCCGTGGAGAGAGAAACAGAGTTAACGTTTCAGATCTGGGACCCCTGATCAGAAGTGGAAAAAGCTGGAGATGTAACAGATATTAAGCAGGTGCAGAGGCGGGGGGGGGGATGGAGGAAGGAACTGAAGGATCTGAAGGAACATTCTGTGCTAAGGTAGGAGGCAGGAAAGATAAAATGTTGCAAATGGGGATGGTAAAATCATACAGCCTGAAGAATGGGGGCAGGGGTTATAGTCTGAAATTGTTGAACTCAATGTTGAGTCCAGAAGGCTGTAAAGTGCCTAATCGCAAGATGAGGTGCTGGAGAAACTTGTTCCCTGACAGTAAAGCATCAAAATGATACCAATCTCCCAGAGGTCAACTGCAATTTTAGGTCAATTATTGCTTAAACATTTGAAGGAATCCACACAATTTGTTGCTGCACTAAATGTCTATTCTGGCATCAGCAGACCAACCAAGACCTAATCTCGTCCACCCCAGTCCAACACCAGCATCTCCGCAGCATAATCTCGTAATAGCAACGGTCATCATTTTTCTACCTCTTTGACCAAGTTTTTGGTCACATGGCCTAATATCTCCTTACCTGGCTTGGTGTTAAAGTTTGTCTGATAATCGCTCCTGTGAAGCGTCTCGGGACGTTTTAGGCGCAAGTTGTTGTTGTTTTGCTGGTTATTTGACACTGGCGACATCCCAGCTGCACTAGCAGCAGGAGTTGCCGGGTAACGAGCAGGAGAACCCTGGCCGGTTTTCCCCCAGGCCTAACCCTGTGGGTGCGGAGGCCACCTGTCAGCAAGCTGCTGCCTCCCAACTGAGATCAGCTCACTCAAAGTCCAGAAATTAAACTTGGATGTTTTACTGGTGTGTTTTGGTACAACTACTCCCTTGCTACATAAATGCATGTTGTTGTGTGACATATGGTGAGAAGTTTGTTTTAAAAATTCATTACCATTTTGAAAAAAGATGAGAGGGTGCCTGACCCATCTTTTCGTCCTCTAAAACCATCCTTTGACTTAGAAGAACCAGCTGCTCCATAATGTGCTCTCTGTCCATCAGTACCCTTGAAACAAACCAAAAAAAAAGCATATTAAACGTGGAAATACAAAATATTTAATTCATTCATAGAAATTGGTTGCTTTGAGATATTATTGGTAGATAAAGGTTAAAATCATTAATGGTTGTTCTTTGAGCTAGCCAGATTTACTTCGCAAGCACTCTGCAAAAAATGCACACGAGTCAGGGTGTTAATGTTTACATCCAATGCTAGTTATTATGAGGTTTAGCTCATTTGGTTATTATAGTGCAAGTTATTGTTTTTCCATATAAATACCTGTAATAAATTGAGAAGGTATAACTCGCTGCCAGTTTGTAAGTCATTATACTTTTTTTTTTAATTTTAAAAATTAAAACTGTTCAAAGTAGTTTCGGACAATCTTAGTCCTTTCAGTTTAACAGATTGAGGAGGGCCAGGGAACACGAGTTCAAACTGTGTAAGAGTAGGAATAGACTGGATGCTGGACGATTCTTCTATTCCCGGAGCATTGTGAGCCTCTGGAATACATTGCCGGCTGGTGCAGTGGGTGCTGACTCTCTGTAATCCTTCAAGAAGGAGCTGGACCGGTTCCTGACTGGGGCAGAGATGGCATCATATAGAAGGTAAGTGTCTTTATAGAGAACACTCGGTCCGTGTGATCTCCTGGACTGGTTTCCATCGCCAGAGTATTTTTTCCATTATTGGCCCCGGGTTTTTTTTGCCTCTCCCAGGAAATTATATGGGTGGGGGGATGAACTGTTTAGTCATGATGCTCCGGCCGTCGTGGTGTGGGGCAGGCTTGATGGATCAGCAGGTCTTTTCCTGCCCGTCAATTTCATATGTTCGGAAGCTAATTTTGAAAGCCTTGATTTGTAAGCCTTTGGGTCACAGATATCTGACTTTAAGAACGATTGCTGGGCATTATACCTTTATTAAGCCACCATTTCCAGTCATTAAAGACAGAGCCTCATTATAGAAGTATGGATACGTGGGTGTTAGAGAAGAATACTGTATAATAAACCAATAAAAGGGGGCAACACAGTGGGGCACCATATTGGCTTGCCGATGTGTTGCGCCAGGGAGTGGTCGGATGAGAGCCTTGCACACACAATTGTCCACACAGTGAGGTGATGCTACTCCACGGGAGGCACTGAGCAAAGCCAAACCTTCCTTCACAGGGAGCGAGGGAAAATTGGAAAATTGGAAAATTCTCAGGCATATCCTGGCAAGCAGATAGAGGAGTAGCAGAGGCTTAGGAGTAGGTCTCCAGCTTGCCCTCCCAGCTGGAAGACATAGTGAGAGGAGAAAACAAGAGAAAGGAATATTACTGTTGTGCTTTGGATGGATGGAGAGGTTAGCAAGTACAACGTTAATAATGGAATGATATGAGCTACTTTTAGCAGTGGCAATGAATTGTGATCCTTTCAGTTTAGCTATTTTGGAAGGCCTGAAAGAATGTAATATTTACACAGTATCGCTATAAACAGCCCTGCAGACTTACCCTTCCTCATGTTAGATACTGTTTGTTTTAGGTGATTCGGGCTCGCCCACCAAAAATTCCCCTTTCATTAGAAAACTGATAAAACTGATGAACGTACGGACAGCCGAGAGTCACTCTTGTAACTGATGGAGCTGCCAAAGACTTACGTGAGCCCCCACCCTGCCAATGTACCTGAAAGAGCCTGCGGATACCTGGAGGGGTGATGGCTGGTGGCGTTATAAGCAGATCAAGAGGCAATTTAAAGCAAATATTTAAAGGAGTGTCTGAATTGTACTTTGAATTTTCAGAGTCACTGAAGCATTTATAACTAAAATGAAAAAATAATCTGTTATTTCTTATAACATCGAAAAGTACAATCACATAAAACATTAGCAACAGTACCATACATTATTCATGCACCGTGATGTGTGGGTATTGATTATGTAAGATTTTTTTTTGAAGTACTATTAGTTTGGCTCTGTGATGATGAGGTTAACTGATTAGCCTCCATAAGCCCTGCTATAACTCAATCTAATTTTGAGTTGCTGAATGACTGTATCAATGAAACTCTATCCAGCAAAGAAGTGGATACCACTGTTGAACCTTACCTTGTTGGCAACTAACATTGACACTGGCCAAGATAACAACTGAGAATGCTCAGTCTCTGTCTCACTGTCTCTCTCAGTCTCTGTCTGTCTCTCTCTCTCCCTCTCTGTGGACAATGGTTCTCTCATCCCGCACCGAATGGCCATCCCTGGTTACAGGTCCAGCCAAAGGCAAGATGGAAATTTGCAGCTTGATGGCACCGTTTTCCCTGCACCTTAGTTCTAACTCAAGTCGCAGTTAATTGTTGTACTCTAAGCTGCACTCTCGGTATTGCATTTGGAACCTCTCTCACACTCTTGAGTCAGTGAATGGCAAAGAAGCAATGAACTGAATTGCTGAGTTCTTCAGGGAGCTGTGACATGCATTGAAACGTGATGGCAGAAAGGAAATGATTTACAACCCAGTCTCATACCATCCAGAACGCGCGTGGACAACTGAATAACTAAACAGAAGAAGATATTTAAAGAAAGATTCGAGCAGCAGTGTCCTTCCTTCCTCCCTCGCTCCACACTCCCCCCTCCCACCAGTAACATAATCCCCCTCTCGCAACTTACCTCGCTGGAGATTGCCCCAGCCTGATTTCGAGGCCTCCATCCAGCCAGCTGCCTTGTTTGGCGGCCCACAGTTCGTCCGCCAGATTTAAAATGAGGCCAGGGCCTCAAAATCGTGGGGTGGGTGTGGGCTCTTCACCGCCGGAATGGGCGGCCGACCAAACGCTCTCCCCACCGGTCACTCGCCCAAAGATCAAGATCGACCCTGTAGACTTTTATCATCATCAGAAACATTGAGGGGCCAAGGGCAGATGTTCCTCGTTAGAGACTGAGACTGTGAAGACTCTGCTAGAACAGCCCTTGCTTGTTGTGCCTTTGTGTCTCCTTGCATGCTTTATTGAGACTAACAGTTTATCTGCATGATTTTAATCTGGTGGCAACACATATATATACACAAGTAAAAATCTGAGGCTAACTAAATAGGTGCAGAAGCAGAACCTTGATAATGTGATTTACTTAGCAATAATGAGGGGCCTATTACAACAACAGCAGTTTTGCACACGGCCCCTCTTGTGAAATGGCGCTGAACCAGCTTATTTACATCGAGTTAGATAGAATCCACAGCACAGAAACAGGCCATTCGGCCCAACTGGCCCATGCCGGAATTCATGCTCCACACGTGCCTCCTCCCACCCCTCTTCATCTCACCCCATCAACATATCCTTCTATTCCTTTCGCCCTCATGTGTTGATCGAGCTTCCCCTTAATTGAGTGATTTGATATTGCTCATTGTTTTTGGCTGACGCACCTTGTCCCCAGCACACAGTGCAGCATAACGTTAATCAATATCTTCGTTCACGTTTGAACAAAAACCATACGATTGCAAGGATTACTCGTGTTATTTATCTGCTGTCCTCAAATTGCACTGTTGGATGGCTCCGAGCATCAGAGCTGTTCACCCCCATAAAGAATTCCATCATGGGATTATGGCCAAATAAGCTGGGCTTCTCCAGGGCCAATATTATCTTATCACATAATAACCACTACATGCACTTACCACAAAGAGATTGCAGGATTTATTTTCCTCAAAGCTGGGGCTCCCCCATCAGATATCCAAGCAGTCATCCATTACAAATCAGATGTTGGATTTCAATGTCAGTTGGGGTTTTTTTTGGGGTGGGGGGGGCGGGGTACTTGAACTCATGACCATAGTAATACGAAGCAAGCATCTTAACTCATTTTCCACTGGGCCAAGCGACTCCCAGCTCCTGTCTATGGAGTTAGGTAAGTATGGGGATGGAGTTTATAATGAGAAACATCATCAGAGACGCTGGATGATGGAATGAATTGAAACATCTAACAGTAATGGTGCAAGTGCACTTTAGATGATGATTTATTGTTAGCCATTGTGACCATAATGGTTGTGGCAAAAAAATACAGATCTTGCACCTTACCCAAATAAATTTAGTGATAGCTCTACTTGCTCCGGACTTAGCCTGTAGTAGTGATGAGAAAAGGAGCCATGATAATCACCAAATACAATTGGAGACAAAAAGGCATGATGTGGCTCAGAAAAATATGAGGGTACAGAATACAATCAAGGTTACCTAAGATTTCTACTCAATGTTTGAATGCGAGAATCCTAACATTTAATGCTGAGTATCTGCCAGATATTAATGCTTTGTTTAAAAAAATACATTTAAAAATTAGCAGTTCTATTTTATGAAACAATCCAATTGAATAAGAAATAATGTTCTATTGAGAGGTCAGTCTTGGCTCAGTGGGCAGCACTCTCGCCTCTGAGTCAGAAGCTTGTGGGTTCATAGTCCCACTTCAGAGACTTGAGCACACAATCTAGGCCGACACTCCAGGGCAGTGCTGAGGGAGTGCTGCACTGTCGGAGGTGCCGCCTTTCAGATGAGATGTTAAACCGAGGCCCCCGTCTGCTCTCTCAGGTGGATGTAAAAAAAAACAATGGCGCTATTCAAAAAAGAGCAGGGGAGTTCTCTCAGTGTCCTGGAAAACATTTTTCCCTCAGCCTACATCATTTAAAAAAAATTACCTGGTCATTTATCTCATTGTATCTTGCTGTGCGCAAAGTGGCTGCTGCATTTCCCTACACTTCAAAAAATGTATTTCATTGGCTGCGAAGTACTTTGGGACATCCTTAGGTGGTGAAAGGTGCCACATAAACACAAGTTCTTTCTTTACTTAACGTTTCTTTTAAAGGAAAGATATTGTTAAGCTTATGAGTGTTTCCCCCGGCGTACTGTCTGTCACAATCTACGTAACCTCCAGGCCTAGTCACAGTGTAATGAATAGATCATTTACCTTCTGTTGTACTGGGGCTTTCTTTGGTGACATCTGAAAAGAAGAAATAGGACAAAAACGGAGTCAGAATCGAGATAAGCATGATGCATTCACACAGGGGTAAAGTTTCCTTTGTGTTACATGCAACACATTGTGAATCTCCTCTTCATAAATGGGTTTGAAACTTCAGTACGTGCTGTGCTCCAAGAAAATCTTTCCCGTTATATCCAGAGTTTCAACAAAATAGTCCTACTTTACCACAACTCAGCAAAAAGGATTAAAATTGAGCGCTTTCCTGGTGAGGTGTGCATAAGTTAGGTCTGTTTCTAGAGTGTCATTGATCAGATGTAGCGACTGATTATAAGAATAGAAACATAGAAGATAGGAGCAGGAGTAGGCCATTCGGCCCCTCGAGCCTGCTCCACCATTTAATGAGATCATGGCTGATCATCCAAATTCAGTACCCTGTCCCTGCTTTCTCCCCATATCCCTTGATCCCTTTAGCCTTAAGAAATATATCTATCTCCTTCTTGAATATATTTAATGAATTGGCCTCAACTGCCATGTGTGGTAGAGAATTCCACAGGTTCACCACTCTCTGGGTGAAGAAATTCCTCCTCATCTCAGTCCTAAATGGCTTACCCCTTATCCTTAGACTGTGACCTCTGGTTCTGGACTCCCCCGCCATCGGGAACATCCTTCCTGCATCTAGTCTGTCTAGTGCTGTTCGAATTTTATAATGTGCACTCGCAACAGGGAGCCTTACTCAGAGGGAGAGCATGCTAGGGAACCACGGCTGCGCTCACTGTGATTCCCCCGATAAGCACGCCTGATGGGCAAAGTTCCACAGCGGGGCTCTGCGTTGGTAATATTAACTTTTCAAGCTCAAAAGGAAACTTTAAATTGCAGCCAGCCAGATCTGTGCAGAAAGCCAGCGGTTAAGCCCCCCATCCCCCCATCCCCCCATCCCCCCTCCAACCCGATTTCTGCCGTGTGAGGGGGGAGGGGGCTTAAGATTCACCCCTGATGTCATGCTCCCAAGCTATGAGGAAAGACAAGAGAGACTTGGGTATTTCTGCCTGAAGAAGGGGCATCTTCAGAATCCCCACAATGCAGATAGAGGCCATTTCGGCCCATCGAGCCTGCACCAACACATAACCCACCCTATCCCCGTAACCCCATGTATTTAATCCCCCCCTAACACTAAGGGTCAATTTATCATAGCCAAATCAACCTAATCCGCACATCTTTGGACTGTGGGAGGAAACCGGAGCACCCGGAGGAAACCCACGCAGACACGGGGAGAATGTGCAAACTCCACACAGACAGTCACCCGAGGCCAGATTCGAACCCGGGTCCCTGGCGCTGTGAGGCAACAGTGCTAACCACTATGCCACCGTGCTGCCCTATGGGAATAGGACAAGGGGACACAGTTCAAACTAGTAAAAGGGAATTTTAGGACTGATATTTCAGCTGCCGAAGCCCTAAGCTCTGGAATTCCCTCCTAAACCTCTCTACCTCTCTCTCCTCCTTTAAGACGCTCCTTAAAACCTACCTCTTTGATCAAGTTTTTGGTCACCTGTCCTAATATCTCCATATGCGACTTGGTTTCAAATTTTTGTCTGATAACGCTCCTGTGAAGCGCCTTGGGACATTTTACAATGTTAAGGGCGCTTATATAAATGTTTTTGTTGTTGTTGATGTCAAGAAGTTCTGCTTCATTGGAGAGGGATCAACACTAAATGACCTTCCTCATCCATAAGTATCTTGCAATCTGCAACTTGCATTTGACCTGGGATTGGTCCTAACCATTGGGTAAAACGTGAGAAATAAACCATTTCCAACACTGTCATCCCTCCCATTGAAATATAATTTACCTTTAGCAAAGGTTGAAACATGTGCCTTGAAGATTAGTACCGCACACCGGAAACAGCAACAGTTACTTACCATGTTCTTAAAGAAGTGGACAACAGGGCTATCATCAGTTTGTCTCCTTGCTCCTTGATGGGCCTTGTGCGTGGTCGGGGCCATTAGCACACTCCTGGTTGCAGGTTCCTGAAATATATACATTCTATTTTAGCACGGGGATTATATAGGTCATTTGAAAATAAATCAAATGCACATTGAATGTGAACAATTAAAAAAAAATTAAGCAGCGCTCTATAATGGGATGGGATGGGGGGATTGTCCTATGAGGAGAGATTGAGTAGACTAGGCCTATATTCTCTAGAGTTTAGAAGAATGAGAGGTGATCTCATTGAAACATACAAAATTCTTACAGGGCTTGACAGGGTAGATGCAGGGAGGATGTTTCCCCTGGCTGGGGAGTCTAGAACCAGGGGTCACAGTCTCAGAATAAGGGGTCAGCCATTTAGGACTGAGATGAGGAGAAATTTCTTCACTCAGAGGGTGGTGAATCTTTGGAATTCTCTACCCCAGAGGGCTGTGGAGGCTCAGTCTTTGAGTATATTCAAGACAGAGATTGATAGATTTTTGGATATTAAGGGAATCAAGGGATATGGGGACAGTGCAGGAAAGTGGAGATGAGGTAGAAGATCAGCCATGATCTTATTGAATGGCGGAGCAGGCTCAAGGGGCCAAATGGCCGACTCCTGCTCCTATTTCTTATGTTCTTATAATGCTAATCACTCACCTCACATCTGGCATATGACTTTGTTTAAACATCTTGGCATCAATTTTAGACAAAATTCACCTTTTACAGTGTTTATAAGAAGTATTTTCTATTAAAAGTACTTCTCATTTCACTTATCAATCATGCTTGCCCATTTTTTGTAGCTAAGAATGACACTATTGCTAAGTGTTGATCTTGAATAGTTTACGTGGGTCGCCATTTCAGCATGGTTTAAAAATACACAAAACTCTAAAATGAAATAAATGAACATTTATCAATGTGCTACTTCAATGGCTTTTCAAATTCAAGAAACATCTTTTCATGCAATGCTTGGGCCATGGAGCAAAGAGTGTAGAGGAGATGTGGTTAGCAGTCTGAAGTGAGAAAGACCGTATATCACACGCGTGCCGTGGGTACGAGCTGTTCAGCTTCTGGTCGCGAGTGACATGTAGTAAAGTCTGTTTGACAGATTGCCAGTCACAACCAACACCAGTCTAAACATTGCCTTCCTTCAATCACTGAGAGGCTTGTAGAAAAAAAAAGAATGAATATAAAAATGTTTTATATTGTATAAATCATCGCACGACGACCATCCCGTTAGATCACTCTGTTTCCCAATGTGAAGGATGGCATAATATTGCAAAATATGGTCAGTTTTACTTAAATAGATCTGCCCATTCCTGGGATCTGGGACATCCGCTTCATTAATTGGATAGAGGAGGCACTGTTATTAAACTGAATTCTACCATTCCTGGCCAGAATGGAGATGATTGGGTAATTCCCCTGTCAATCACACCTGTATACAATTCTGTTTGCTGTAATTTTGCCCCGCCTCCAACTCATTGGCTAACACAGTGGCGTCAATGCTCACTCTGAACATTTTATTGCCAGCTCGTGGATACAATCCCTGATCTCTAATCTGATTATAATGCTGTTGCCTTCCATTAGATGGAATAGTGTTAGGTTATTGGGGTCCTCAGTAAGAAAGTACACATGGGCCTTCTTCCAATAATTCCGGCTCATGTATGCCTCTTTCTCCAGCTGAGAAGGCGCCACAGGTAATCACCTCCCTGAATTTTGCTAGTGTATGCTCCATAACCAGCGACAATCTTCTCTATAATTGTCCCTCCCTCGCTGTGGGGAAATGTCTCGTTCGAGGACAAGGCTGAGATCTGGAACTCGCCAAGATAGGAATCAAGGGCATGAAGCCATCTTCTACCATTCACAGATCCGCCGCACCCCTGCACAAACTGATTTGACTTGACAACACGTGAATTAAACTTGAAATTTGTGAAGGGAAAAAAAAACAAGTCTTGATGAATGTCTCCATTTTTTTCAGAGACAGAAGTGACACATTTGGTGTTTCATACTGACCTACCACAGAATAATCGTTCATTCTGTTTTGGAAGAGCATTAATATTACACTCCAATCAGTACAACAGCTCAGAACTGGCTCATCAACAAACGTGACTGTGGTAGCAAAGGGTTGGTTATTTCAAACACGCAGTGCTATTTAAATGAGAAGTTCTTACGATCTGATGTTATTGAGCTGAAATAAAGTTAGACATCAGACACTGTCAGGAAGAGATTGCTATGTAAGAATTAAGCTGTGCTTAAAGCACATGGTCTAATTGGTAAGACAATATCAGGGGAAAAAAAGATATAGCTATATCTGTTGTGACTAGTATTGAGATATTTTTTATTTCATTTCAACATATATAGAATCATAGATTGATACAGAACAGAAGGAGGCTATTCGGCCCATCGTGCCTGTGCTGGAAAGACATTGGGGGTAAATTTGAACTTTTATCATGGGGCAAATAATTGGGTGAGAACGAATTGGCCACCCGTTTCACACCTCGTCCGATTTTCTTTTCCAGGAATAGCTGGGCCGCGCAGACCAGTAAGATCCCAGGCTAAATCGCTGAACTGCGCGGTTAGTTAGCTGATGTCAGTGAGGGCGTCGATAGGGGAAACTACAGCTGGCCTCAGGGTTAGGGTGGGAAAGTTAACCAGGGTAATCAACTCACTGAGCCATCGGAAAAGTCGTCGTGGGTCAGTTGAAGTTTTATCGCCGGGCGGATAAAATGGGCGCTGGTGAAGTGGCCGCCTGTTTCACACCTCGCCCATTTGCGAGTGTAAAAGCAGGCCAGCTGATTCATTAGCGCCCATTTTTCTGCCCTGATCCCCGTCAGGCAACCCTTGCTAAAAATGTATGTCAAGTGAGGACAAGGTTGGGTCCGGCTATGATATCCCCTCCCCCCCCACCGCCCTGGCCCCCCAGTTGAATGGTGTTCCAACGCTCACCAACAAGGCCCACACATGAAGAACTGCCACTGGGACAAGGTACTTGGACAACTGATGCCCAGGCATCCCAGCAAGGACTCAGCACACCCAGGAGAGGAGGGAGGGGAGACTCAAGGACAGAACTGGTGAGAAGAGGAAGAAGAAAACATACACTGGTTCTTTACAATAAGCCATTTTGCTCTGATTAGTGACACACAAGAGAGTCCTTGCATGTTTCGTCAAATAATGAAAAAAAAACTGAGGGTAGTGTCTTTAAAATGAAAGCAAAAGTATTGTATAGCTGGAATACTACTCTTAGATAAAACTAATGTCCCAGTGTTGTGGCAAATATACAGCACTACTGCCATGGAAACACATGCCAAAGTGATGTGATCTCTGCATCTAAGAATTGGATACTGGGGACATAAAATATACCCAATGCGAATGTTAATAGAACAGCGGTAAAGAACCAAACAAGAAAAAACTATTCAGAAGGTTAGTTCAAAAAGTTGTTATGACAACGTTCTCTGTTGCTAAGCTTTCGGTGTGAAAATAAATCCTTTTTTTTTTGGAGAGTTTTGTTATTCTTATGATATTGTACACAGGCATCAATGTAAGTATATGATAACCACATTAAACCCAGAGGCTGTCAACACTGGGAAATGTTAGAGACAAGATTTGAGATCGGAAAGAATGAGATTGATTGCAAATTCACTTAAATATCAGAAATGAGTGAGAATTGAAAGGTGTGACCAGCCTTAATTTTGAGAAGATGAGCAGCGCCAGTGGGAGGCTATCCTGTCAGTTCTGGACGCTGGTCTGAAATCCAGTACAGACCAATGGTATTCGAGCCTACACAAAATAAGTTATGAATAAATCCGGGCCCCAAATTTACTGAAGCGTTCTGCCAGCATTATTGGTATGAGGCTCAACGCAAGCTCGAGGAACAGAACCTCATCCATTTTTTCAAGACAGCGGGTGCTGGCAATGGTTCTGCTGTAACCATTTACACCTCCTCTCGACCCATCTTTTGTTTCTTTACTTGTCCCGTTACCATCTCCCCTTTTGCCTCGCACCATCCTCCCTTGCGTCATTTAATCACTCCTCCTGCCTTCCACCCTATCACAGACCTTCCCCTTTGTTCTTTCCTCCCCTCCCTCCCCCCTTTTCCTTTGCTTTGTACTTGATTAAAAACTGTTAAATCTCTAACTTTTCCCAGTTCTGATGAAAGATCGTCGACCGGAAACGTTAACTCTGTTTCTCTCTCTACAGATGCTGCCCGACCTGCTGAGTGTTTCCAGCGTTTTCTGCTTTTATTATTGGTTAGATAGTTCATTAGCATTCAACTATGGGTATTCCTGTGGGCATACCTCTCAATTTGCAAGCTTTGGAGAAGGAAGTTCAGAGGGGGAATGGCAGACACGTAAGATTGCACCTTAGACATTGTATTGGCTCCTGGGATCTAAACTGTAGGTTTTTTTTTTAAACTGCCTAGGTTCTGTGACTGGATTAAGCAGGTAGCCATGAACTAAAACTAGACAAAAAAAACTCATTTTTTGTCACAATTATTATAAGCAATCTTTTGCAAAATTACTTTATCCTATTTAAAATAGTTAGCATGCTTAATTATTAGCCCTAAAGATTTATTTGCATTATCAACCTGTCCAACATATGGCGGACACACCAATAACAAAGGCAAGGCACCTCACGCAAACATTAAATCAGAGGCATGAAATCCCTTGTTTAGAAGTTCAGGACGAAATAGAGAACTTTTTTAATTTCCCAAGTTGTTTACTGAAGATTCTTTTGGGTACTGTTGGAATAGATCTCTTGGGCATTCATTGGAAATGTGCTGTATGTACTCGATACTTTGAACTGTTTGCAAAGAGGAAGACAAGCTTGTTCTCAGGGACACAAGAATATAATCATGCTACTCATCAAACCTGTTTTTAGGAACATAGGAACAGGAGGCGGCCATTCAGTCCCTTGAGTCTGGATTCAATTTGATCGTGGCTGACCTGTATCTTAACTCCATTTAACTGCCTTGGCTCAATAACCCTTAATACCCTTGCCTAACAAAAATCAAATATTATCAATCTCAGTTTTGAAACTTTCAATTGACCCCCAGCCTCAACAGCTTTTTTGGGGAGAGAGTTCCAGATTTCCACTACCCTTTGTGTGAAGAAGTGCTTCCTGACATTGGCCCAGAAATTAAACACGGAGCGTTCCTGCGGGGGTAAGGCTTCCCCGCGATATCTCACTGCGCGCCTACCTTTTCCCTCCGGGCTCACACGAACTTTAGTTTCAAGGCCAGTCCCACATGCAGCTGTGCAGTGCTTGCGTGACCCACAGACGCAGTTAGTTCGTGCGAGCTGTGGGATCACGTGATTCAGTTAGAGCCAATGGCAGCACACCATCTTTCATTCATAGTTTTGACAGGACAACTGTCAAAGCTATGAATACAACTTACCCCCAAAAGAACAGCTAAACCTCAATTAAATTTTAAAAAAAAACCATCACATTAATAAAATAACTATATTTAAATAAATTAACCACTTTAAACAAAAATTAAAATTTTTGAAAAAATTTAAAATCTTTTTAAAAGTTATAAAAATAAACTTACCTTTCTTTAAAGTCTCTAAAAAAGATAAACCTGTTGAAAAAAAATTAAAATAATACTTAATTAACTACTTACCTTGTTTAAAGAGGGTCTTACGCCTCCTTTCTTTATGTGTAAAATCTTCCATGCTTACCTGCGCGTTCAAAGCACTAAGTGCACTGCGTGCGCGCAGCCTGTAGCGCGCACGCGGTTCACTTAGGAACCGCCCCCTTTTGAGTTCACGAAGTGCCGGTTTCCCGCGCATGCGCAGTGCATGCTGGAAACCGGCAATTGGAGACCTAAAATGCGAGAGTACACAGTGCGTACTCTCGCGTATTAGGTCTAATTTTCGGGCCATTATCTCTGAATAGCCAAGCTCTAATCTTAAGGTTACGCCCCCTTGTTCTGGACTCCTCCACCAGAGGAAATAGTTTCTCTCTATCTACCCCATCAACTCCTTTAATCATCTTAAATATCTCAATTTGATCACCCTTTAATCTTCTATACTCAAGGGAATTCAAGCCTAGTCTATGCAACCTATCCTTATAATTTAACACTTTTAGCCCCCGGTAGCATCTGGTCAATCTGCGCTGCACCCCTCCGAGGCCAATATATCCCTCCTGAGGAGCCCACAGTTAATATAAAGCTTAAACAAATAGGAATATTGGATATATTCTTGCTGCAGCAGAAAAGGTATCTCATTGTGACCTTGCAATGTGCCTCACGTCCAGGCCTCTGGATTACTGGGCCAGTAACATAACCACTGCATTACCATAAAAAAATTAAATTTCCACCTGCAAAAGTGGCTTGGTAATACCACTACTGACTGAGCTGGCCGAGTCCTGAAGGACATAGCTCTCAGTTTGGACCTGCGTCGTGAAGACACCAATATGATAGGGTATCTTCATATCAACACGATAAACTGATAGTGAGATGAAGAGGGGTGGGAGGGGGTCATGTGGAGCATAAACACCGGCATGGACCAGTTGGGTCGATTGGCCTGTTTCTGTGTTGTAAAATTCAATGTAATTCTATGTAAGATGAAGGAGTAACCTATTTGATCTCGTCCTTAGCAACCTACCTGTTGCAGACATGTCTTCCCTCAATTGCATTGGCAAGAGTGACCATCTCAAGGGATGGAATGGCCGCCTCCTGTTCCTATGTTCCTAAAAACAGGTTTGATGAGTAGCATGCTTTGTAAAGGCAAAGTCTCATTTTTCACAGTGAGGGCCCCATACATTTTGTAGTGTTACACGACTGCTGTGCTAAGTGGAACAAACCAAATATCTAGCTGCAAAACTGGGCATCCATGCAGTGCAGTGGGCCAGCACCAGCAGCACAATTGTATACTATCAGAATCTGTAACCTTCAGATCCTTCACTTCTCCATCAGCATCACCATCAAGGCAGGAGACCAAGCCTGGTTCGATGCAGTGCAGAAGGTTGTACCAAGGGCAGCACCAGGTATACCTTAGACAGAGGCACCAACATAGTGAAGCTAACAAACAGGGCGACCTGCATGATAAACACAGAACGTTGTGATGCTGAAGACCTGCGCACCAGAACTAACCATTTCCACGATCTCTGGTGGTCCTCCAACGATCTTGGCCCTCTCCCTGATATCCTGCGCTCTCTTCTGCAAACATAGGACCGCGTTATGTGTGGCTAGCAAGGATGTGTCTCTGGATGTAGTGCATATGGTGAAAGTGGGAATCAGGCAGATGTAGGAGGAGTGGGGATTTTGTGCATTGGCAGAGATTGGCTACAGTGTGAACTGAGGAGGTTCACTGAGAGAAGGTGGAGGTCACACAGCTCAGAGGGGACGAGACGAGGATTGGGGTTATTGGCAGCAGTGAAAGGAGGAGACAGGAGGGGAGCAGGTGTAAGGAGTGAAGATGAGAGGTGGTACAGTGCACCGTAGCGAATTGGTAGTGAGGAAAGTGATGCGGGGTGAGGGGTGGTGTGAATGGTGTAGGATGAGCAAGAGGGAGTGGAAGGAGGTGCACTGCAGGAGATGGGTAAAGAAGGACGTGTCCTGACCTTTCCTGACCTAGTCAGGTCATTGAAACGTTTCCTGCATTCAATCTAGGTCCTGGGCGTCACACTCCTGCTGCTGACCTCCTCAGCCACCTCAATCCTGGCCTGCTCTCAGTTGTGGCAGGAGGTTTCTTTTTCCCACTTATGGGGAACAATACATCCCTCCTGGCCCTCACTGCACCCAGCATTACCTCCAGGGAGGCATCGCTGAACTTGGGGGGTCACCTTCCCTCTCTTTCCAGATGTCTTTCCAATTGGCACTGATTCCTTCCAGTTTCCTCAGTCCTTTCCCTCAGCCTCCCTCGCAGAGGTGGACTGTGCCTTTAAATAGTGGCCAGGAAATTGCGTCAGGCGAGTGGGCGTCACGTGGGTGGACGTCACACCCACAGACACAGCATTCCATCGAGGAACCCGGGAGCTTTATTTAAATGATGTCTGGCTGTTAAAATTGTCCAGGGTTACACGTCGCACAACGCTGCGGGTTCGTTGTCCGCTAACGCCCTCGCACGCCACGTTCCCATCTCAGGGTTAATATCGGGGCCAATGACTCCATAAAGGAAGGAGAGAATAAGACTGAGAGAAAACCCCGAGATCATAAAAATGAGAGAGTAGAACAAAATGAAGAAAGTGAAAGGGCATGGGTAAGAACCATAAGAACATAAGAATTAGGAGCAGGAGTTGGCCATACGGCCCCTCGAGTCTGCTCCGCCATTTAATAAGATCATGGCTGATCTTCGACCTCAACTCCACTTTCCCACCCTATCCCCATATCCCTTGATTCCCTTAGTGTCCAAAAATCTATCGATCTCTGTCTTGAATATACTCAACGACTGAGCCTCCACAGCCCTCTGGGGTAGAGAATTCCAAAGGTTCACAACCCTCTGAGAGAAGAAATTTCTCCTCATCTCACCCCTTATTCTGAGACTATGACCCCTAGTTCTAGACTCTCCTGCCAGGGGAAACATTCACTCAGAGAGAGAAACAAAATTGAAAATCTGGGCAGGCAAAAAGTAGTCTGAGGTGTCGATATTAGACAGATAACAAAATGAAGAGTAAACATTGAACAAAAAAAAACCTCTCCTCTCCTCCCTTCCCTTCCCAGTCTTAACACTTCTCTCTCATTAGGCCTGGACGAGACTTCAACTAACTCATCTGCCAGGTTCAAGCAATGGATACTTTAATGATGAAACAAGTGTTCACTAACCTGGCTGTGCTCTCAAATGACTGCGGATTGGAAACAGCAGAAAAAAACATGACAAGTTATTTTCATCGAGGTGAAATTGCATGCAACGCAAGGATACACAGATGCACTTGACACAAATTACGCTATGCCATCCGAGTATTTGAGAAACAGGTAGAAAGTATTTGTCAAAGACAGAAGACAGCATCTCCGACCTCTGGATGACATAGAAAGAAAGAACTTGCCTTTATATCGCGCCTTTCATGACCTCAGGACGTCCCAAAAGGCTTTACAGCCAATGAAGTACTTTTAAATGTAGTCACTGTTTTAATGCAGGAAACACAGCAAGGTCCCACAAACAGCAATGAAGTAAATGACCAGATATTCTGTTTTGTGCGATGTCGGTTTAGGAACACTGGGGAGAACTCCCCTGCTCGTCTTCAAAATAGTGCCACGGGATATTTTACGTCCACCTGAGAGAGCAGCTGGGACCTCGCTTTAACGCCTCATCCGAAAGGGAGGTTAAACCCTTAATCAAATCCTCCGACAGTGCAGCACTCCCTCAGTACTGGCACTGGGAGTGTCAGCCTAGATGATGCGCGCCAGTCTGTGGAGTGGACCGTGAACCCACGACCTACTGACCCAGAGGGGTGAGTGTTACCACTGAGCCAAGGCTGACATCTAAGTCATTGGTATAAGCTGCAGGTATATGCGAGTGCCAGATGGTGGCAGACAAAGCATGAAATGCTTTCTATACCTGCTTCCCCTCCAACAGCTTGCATTGAGTTCTGATATCCTGGTTATCTAATAAAATCAGTATTTCATGTTCACACACAATTAAGAGCTGATATGCTTTTCTTCACAGTGGCATGAATCCTTTGATTAAGGGTTACCTCCCTTTTCCGACACTAGGCTTCTGTGCAAAAAAAACAGTTAGCCAGGAAGGTGACATTACCATCAATCAATCAAAGAGACTTGGAAAATCGCTACAGAAAATGTGGACAATCTTTAAAAATCACATAGAGTGACAAACCTTGATAAAGGGCATTAAAAGTGTACTGGAGTGATAAAAGAATAATTTCTTAAAAGCAAGACGCTGCTATTAAACTGCCAGCTACTTTAATATTGTAAAAGATGGATTACTTAAAATAATAACCTTTTCATGGACATTTTTTTTTATATGAAAGGCAACATTCAGTGACTTAAAATATATCATAACAAACCATTCCATTGTGTCTGTGTGATGCTATTTGCAACAAAAATGACATCTGGTTTTTCCTGCTCTTCTCCTTTGCCAAGTACAAAAGCTTTGACGGACACATAGGAACAGGAGGAGGACATTCGGCCCCTTGAGCCGGTCCCGCCAGTCAATTAGATCCTGGCTGATCTGTCTCTTAACTCCATCTACCCGCCTTGGCTCCAGAGAGTCACTTTCTCATGAGGGCGGTGGCTCTTTAACTAAGTCAAGTGGAAGATGAGAAAGTCTTAAGACTGGAGCCAGAACTAAGGTTGAATTTACGATCTGCGACTCCCGATTTTTGCGTATAACTGATCATAAAATTGGGTGAAGATCAGCAACATTTGATCTCCATCCAAAATTCAGCCGATCCAATTTTGCGATCGAATTCTTGATGGGTCAGGGAAGCACTTGCCAGTTTGAGAGAGGCTGCACGTAACTGAGTTCAGAAGATATCACAACATAATTTTCTGTCACTTTTCATCTGCTTAATGGTATTTCCTTTAACAGCTCATATGAGCTGGGGAGTTCAGCGACTTTTCGCAATACATTATGTAAATAAAAGCTCACTTCCAAGTCAGCTGTCACAACGTCCTTTATTTTAAGGCAGCCCACTGTGCCACCAACATTTGACCCAAAAGGATAAGTCTTCGGAGAGTTCCTGAGTGACCAAAGCTGTCCTTTATAGCCGTAGCTTATGACACCTTTGTGATATCCAGGTATAATGAGATGACTGCATTCTCCAGAATGATCATTGAGCACAGCACTGGCATGTTGAAGCATCGCATCAGGGATCTGGATTTATCTGGGGGTGTTCTGCAATATAGCCTGGCTAAAGTTTCAAGGATTGTGGTAACGTGCTGCATGCTGCACAACTTTACCTTGCAAAGAGGCTTCATGATGGAGCCCCCAGAGGAGAAAGGCACCCAAGCATAGCGAAGGGACCAGCTAGAGGAATAGGAGCACCCTGAAGAAGCTGCAGAAAGAACCCATTACCAGCTACCATTAGCTATTACCATGAAGAGAAATTCATGAAGCTGTCATACAGGACAACTTCCCTTAAATTGAAAATGTGCCCACTGCATTAACAGTCCTGGCTACATTTTCCCTCAGTTTCTTCCCTTTTCAACGCACCTTGTGAATTTACCATTGATGTTACCTGCTCCCAAACCTCACTAAGAATGCACACTGCACAATTGAACAATGATGGTGCAATGTATGTGCATCTACTATTTCCTGCCACAGCGCTTACTGTTTGTTCCATTTGGTGGTGCTCTTAACTGTAGTCTTACGCTTTTACTAGGTGCTACCTCAGTGGCAGGAATGAGATGTGGCTGGCTGTTGTGGGCCAATAGAAGCCTCTTTGTTGGAATAGCCTTCACCTGTTGCTGGCTGCAGCCATTTCTACAGCTGTGTGGACAATCTGGCCCTGTGTAGTTTCTGTCACTTATGAATGCATGGGAAGGGGGCTGACTGAAGTGGGCTGGATCCAGGTGTGCTGGCTTCCTGTCAGCACCAAACCTGCCCATTCCAGGGGCTGGATCCAGATGTGCTAGCTTCTTGATAACACCGACCCCGCCCATTCCATAGTCTGGATCCAGATGTGCCAGCCTGCTCACAGCACCAACCAGCCCATTCCAGGGGCTGGATCCAGATGTGCTGGCTCCCTGAAAGCACCAACCGTGCCCATTCCAAGGGCTGGGTCCAGATGTGCTACCTTCCTGAAAGCATCAGCCACGCCCATTCCAGGGGCTGGATCCAGATGTGCTGGCTTCCTGACAGCACCAACCTTGCCCACTTCAGCCATGCAGCTGTTATTGGGCATTGCCTTACCATTGCAACTGACCTGCATGACAGCAGAACTAATGGTCCCAATGAGATTGTTGAAGTCTTCTCTCTGGTTTCTTTGCATTGATCATCAATCCTGTCGAAGCCTGAAAGAGGTAGCCTGTTCCAACCTGGCACTCCAGATCTCTCGAAAGATCACAACCTCAGGGCCTCCCAAAGTGTTTTACAGCCAATGAAATACTTTTGAAGTGTTGTCACTGTTGTAATGTAGGGAAACACACCAGCCAATTTTCAGCATTGTAACATACTCCCAGCATTTGTACATTTTCTATAATTTTAATTTGTTGCTTTACCTTTTTGGAGTTTTCCATTGGAGATTCATTGTTGCACTTTCTTTCATTGTCTGTTGACTGTTTCTGTGTGGTTCCATTATGTGACCCTCCCTTCACCCCCTCACTCCCTTCCGACCGCCTCAGCCCCCTTCTAGGACCTACCTGAGGGCCGCTGCCGTGGTGGTGGACTACCCAACGCCGTCCTCGTCCAACCGACGAGCTGCCTCTGGCCATCTGCAGCTCTCTGGCTGATGAGGCCCGAGGCCCCATTTCCGATGAGACCGCCTATTTCAGGTCCGAAATCAGGCCCAAACGAATTTCCAGCCCAAGATGTTTTATAACATTACGAGCCAAGACTGAGGGTCAAAATGGTCTCAGCTGACAGGAAAGGAGGATTTTACCAGGAAATAATACTCTGGTTTACAGAGGTCCGATGCTGCTATGTAAATTGTGAGTTTATATTGGGTACTGAATTCACAGAATGCATTCTCAATCCCTTTGGCAGTAACAGTGGAAATTATAGTACCTTTCAGAACCCACATAATGTTTTGGATGGATAGACTTTAAATCAGCTGCTATAATGTTGCAAAAGTTTTTACAATTAAAAAGTGCAAATGAGTATTTTTCAACCTGATGGTGGTTGTAATCTTTTAGAAAATGCAATTTCAGCGACAGTTATTTGCATGGCTTCTGCTTTTTTTTTTAAAGAAATGATTCAGTCCAACAAATAACTAGTTGATAAGTGTCCAGTTAGGCAGGCGAGCCTCTTATATATCTGTTCAAACCAAAGAGAGGACAGGACAACATGGGAACAGGAGGAGGCCATTCGATCCCTCGAGCCTGTTCCGCCATTCAATTAGATCATGGCTGATCTGTATCTTAACTCCATCTACCCGCCTTGGTTCCGTATCTCTTAATACCCTTACCAAACAAAAATCTATCAATCTCCGTTTTGAAATTTTCAATTGATCCCCCAGCCTCAACAGCTTTTTTGGGGGGGCAAGAGTTCCAGATTTCCACTACCCTTTGTGTGAAGAAGTGCTTCCTGACATCACCCCTGAATGGCTTAGCTCTAATTTTAAGGTTATGCCCCCTTGTTCTGGACTCCCCCTACCAGAGGAAATAGTTTCTCTCTAGCTACCCTATCAACTCCTTTAATCATCTTAAACACCTCAATTTGATCACCCCTTAATTTTCTATACCCAAGGGAATACAAGCCAAGTCTATGCAGCCTGTCCTCATAATTTAACAATGAATCGAGGTCAATAGGACTAACATTTTTACATATAGGCAGGGAATGGGCTTAATAGCCAGTAAATAGATATAAAATCCTTCTTCCCAGCAAGTTAAAATCTGTTTACAGGCTTAATAAATCCATTAGCCGACTCTTTAGAAAGTAATTAGCATATCTGTACTGCGAGCCCTCTCCTGTCTTCACTGTTTTGGTCAGTTCTATAGATTTAAAATAACAAAAATGTAAAAAGGGAAAGGGCAGAGAAATGGGATTAAGTGCACACCTCTTTCAGATAACCACAAACTTCGATGGAAAGGACTCTCCTGCTTGATTGTGCCTGTTCTGATGAAACGCTCCGCCCAAAGTATTCACCTGGCTTTTCTCTGTCAGATGCTGAAAAACCTGCTCTGCATTTTCTATTGCTGTTTTTTCCTGTTTCTTCAAAAAAAATGTATTCTTAGGATGTGGGCAATGCTGCATTTATTGCCCATTCTTAGTTGCCTCTTAGCCAAATTAGCAACTGTCAATATGTGTGGGGCCTAATGTAGAAGTGGGACGTCTGGTTTACGGGAGATAGGACAGTTTCAACTATTTATTATAATGTAATTAATGTCATAATTACATAACAAAATATGACAACAGTGTCACTGTTCCCATGCCTTTCTTGCGTCAGTTTGACTTGCAGGGAACATTGGAGGAAATGACAGTAAAACAAGAGAATACAAGGAGGGTTTGGGTATAGTGTGTAGGGCGATCTGGAAACACTCAGTAGGTGTCTCAATCTACCATGTCTTAGCTTTGCCTTGTACCAACACGTATAAGTGATGCTTTAAGCACAGCTGAAACCAGCTATTGTTCACTACTGCTTGAGTGAAGAATAAGAACGGCATTCACAGCTTAGCTCCGACCCACACCAGGCATCCCGTAACTATTTATGCTAATACAGTGGCAGAACAAAAAAATGCCTTTACACGGAACACAAAAGATAAAGTGCAGTAAACAAGTGAGACAGATGGGGCAGAACATGCAAGAGAATGAATGCCAACAAGCGGAAGACAAGTCTCTTTTGGACAATTATTAACAATAAATATAGAACAGTTTGATTACAGTAAAGAACGGCTTAAAGAGTGACTGACACTGTCAATATAGTCTTTTCTAAATCTAAACAATTCACACACTTTGGTTTATTTTTGACTTTCCACTGAATTTTCTTAAATATTTCTCTTTCAACAATACGTCTAATGATATTAGGGGAACTGAAAGCAGTTAAGTCCAACTGCTGAGAGAGCTAAAATGGTCACCAAGAGTCCAGTACACCAGGGTAGTAGAAATGGAAAAAAAAATGTGAATGCTTCAATTCTGAAATAGAAAATGGTATCAACACACAGCAAGTCCATCAACAGCTAAGAAAATAAATAGATTAACATTTCAGGTGCGGCCCTTCACCAGAACTGATAAAAGGATTCATCAAGACCTTAACCTCTCTTTTCACTTTTGGATGCTAAACAAACTGGTCTCAGCTGTGGCTCAGTGGGTAGCACTCTCGCCTCTGAGTCAGAAGGTTGTGGGTTCGGGTCCCACCCCAGAGACTTGTGCACAAATTCTAGGCTGATGCTCCCAGTGCAGTACTGTCGGAGGTGTTGCCTTTTCGATGAGGCGTTAAACCAAGGCTCCGTCTGCCCTCTCAGGTGGAGGCAAAAGATCCCACGGCACTATTTCAAAGAAAAGCATGGGAGTTCTCCCCGATGTCCTGGCCAATATTTATCCCTCAACTAACATAACTAAAACAGATTATCTGGTTATTATCACATTGTGGGAGCTTGCTGTGCGTAAATTGGCTGCCGCGTTTCCTACATACAACAGTGACTACACTTCAAAAAGCACTTCATTGGCTGTAAAGCACTTTGGGACATCCTGAGGTTGTGAAAGGCGCTATAGAAATGCAAGTTTCTTCTTTCTGCACTTTTCCAGCATTTTCTGTTTTTAATTTTCTGAAATTAATATTTCTACTGTTTATAATTCATCTCCACTCTAACTTCTCCAAGCCAGTTTCTTTGATATGATTATCAGCAATTACACTTCGACAAAAATCAACAGAAAGATAAAAAGAGACAGAAGTTAAAGTTAATTTGGTAACTGGTACGTTTTAAACGAGGAGTGAGGTCCTGCTGAGGGAAGGCTTAACTTAAATTCATTCACTTCTGTATAAGAATAAACCATGATAAAACTAATGTGTTATTGGAAACCCACACATGGAATTCTCTTAAGTATCACAGCTAATCTCTGGAGTACCGAGGCAGTGTGAGGAATTTGAATTTAAGACAGCAGTCATTTAAATTGAACCACCTCCTCGAGCTTTAATAGTCCCCCAACACTGATGATCTCTCCCTATGGCTTCATTACACTAAATACGCGTCCTAATTTAAAATCAGAACTTGACTGTAAACATTACTATCTGTCTAATAAATTATGGATTCATTTCTAAATATGCTTAAAAGTTACCATTTGGAAAGATCAATCACTCGAATGTGATACAGATGGGTTTTGAAATGAGGCAAATTCTCCACTTCTGAGACTTATAGATCAGGAAGATTCCTTTTGAATAGTGGGCTATGCTAACTCAGCTGATTTCAGTTAGGGCAGTAATAGCACTGCGAGAATTGATTACAGTACTCTTAAGTGGTGAAGGAAAAATTTGCCAGGCTTATGAATTCTTAATAAAAACAGAGAAAGTCTTGCATTTATATAGCACCTTTCATGACCTCAGGATGTCCCAAAGCGCTTCACAGCCAATGAAGTACTTTTGAAGTGTTGTCACTGTTGTAATGTAGGAAACGCGGCAGCCAATTTGCGCCCAGCTGGATCCCACAGACCGCAATGTGATAATGATCAGAAAATATGTTGTTGGTTGAGGGATAAACATTGGCCAGGACACTGGGGAGAATGCCCCTTCAAAACAGCACCATGGGATCTTTTTACGTTCACCTGAGAAGGCAGACACGGCCTTGGTTTAATGTCACATCCGAAAGACGGTATGGAAAATGATAGTTATGCTATGGAACCATACCATAGTGAGGCAGTCAGTACCTTTGGGAGAAAAAGGGCAGAAGAACAGTAAATCAGGGCGGAAAAATGACAAAGTAAAAAGCTGGGTTTTGACTATTACTGAACACCGTGCTCTCAGATATGAACAAAGGAATCTTTTGTAATGCATTTCAAACACTCATGAATGATTAATGCAGTTTACCATTGATAATGCCACCATTGTTCATGATTTTAATTCTATTTTAGGCCCAATTGTTTCGGGCCATTGCTTCAGAATCAAAGTTCTCTAAAATAGGAATTACAATCTAAACAAAGAAAAATATAGTTCAATTGTTTTTTTAAATGTCGTGCCATTGTACAGCGTAATCAGCTGGAATAATGTCCACACATGATCACACAGTAGTGACAGTCTGCCTATTAATCAATAATGAAATCTTTAGACCACAAGATTGCGTCATTTCATGACTAAAACCTTCTCCGGTGTTTAATCCCCACCTCCACCCTTCAGTCAGTTATGTAAAAAAAGTAATAGTTACAACCAATAGAATTCACATTCCCAGACTCGCTCCATTTCCTCCACACCATTTATTTATGCTGATTAAAGCCTATATGACCACTAGCAGCAAGATAGCCTTTTGACAGGCTGCACAAAAGTGATAGGCAACGCTACATGCACTGTGAACCTGCCAACTCTAGTTGGCCATATTCCTGGAGTTTATCACATGACCTCCTGCCTCCAATCGGCCCACCCAGTCAAGCAGCCTTTTTACCCATCTCCAATATTTTCATAATAAACAAAATTGTTCAATGAAAAATAAACCCATAATATTTCTCTGAGTTGCTCGCAGCAGTGTCCAGGAGATTAATCTTTAATTCCTGGAGACTCCAAAAGAAAGGAAGACTTGCATTTCTATAGCGCATTTCATGACCACCGGACGTCCCAAAGTGCTTTACAGCCAATGAAGTACTTTTTTTTTTAAAGTGTAGTCACCGTTGTGATGTAGTAATCCAGGACAATTTGGGAGGGTTGGCAACCTTAACTTCATGCTTCCAATCTTGGGCTGCCGAAGAAGGCCTGAGCAGAGGTCATGCACCCGCACCCCGCCCCCCCCCCCCCACCCCCGCCCCTGCAAAGGGAAATAGGTTAAAATAAAATCAGTAGGAGTGAGTCACTTCAGGCACTTTTACAGATCTAACATAGGAACAGGAGTAGGAAATTCAGCCCCTCAAGCCTGTTCTGCCATTCAGTTAGATCATGGCTGATCTGTACCTTAACTCCATCTACCCGCCTTGGCTCCATAACCCTTAAATATCCTTTCCCAACATCCAGGTAGAGAACATCAGTTGCAGAATTCTGCTGGGGGGAGAGGTAGGGGGTTATCTAGTTTCTTGATTGGAAAATAGTGGAATTACAAAAAGGAGGGGCAGGCAATATCTGAGGACAAAGACATAGAAAAGAAAGTCAATAAAATGCAAAATCAACAGACTGAAACTTGGAAGCTCCTCATCACGCTGACCTAGACTCAATGAAATGTAGGGTCTCATCGATCGCCACGTCTACAAGGACTTACCTGTTCATTGAAGGAAACTGAAGCCGGTCTTGTATACAACCCTTCCCACAAATATAACTCTGTTGGTTTTTGTTTGTGCAATTCAACAGCCCTTTATAATGCTTTGTTCAGCTTACAGAGCTCCCTTGTGTCGTGCAATGTTTGAAGCCACATCTGTTCGACATCAGAAGATAACTGACATATTGGAGAACACTGGGGCTTGATTTATAAAAAAAAGTGACTCCACGGCAATACACTGTGTTCTCATTCTTTCCCTTAACTCTTTGAGTCCTGTAAGTCTTTTGCAGTTGTCCGTAAGATCTCATTTTCACCAAAATGAAAGATAAATACACATCTAGATCTCGCCGTGAAACCATTTGATCACCTGAATTATATTCATTTTCAAGAACGGACAGGAAGATAATGCTAAAATAGAAGCTTCTCAGTGTGAACACCCCATTGACAAGCAAATGTTCAATCCAGCCAGTCGGGCTCCTATTAACCAAACACTATGCGGGGCATGGATTACTGTGTGACGGTCTCCCTTCAAGAGATACTTTCTTGAACTTAACTGGCACAGACAGTAATAAAGCACAAAAAGTAATGTAACTTCTTCCGGGTGAAAAACACTCAGGATTAGTAAACCACTACTGGCAACGTATATGAAGAAAATTTGGAGGATCATAAAAAATATTTTTTAGTCAATAACGTTAAAGTTAAAAATGATAATATTGCCATCCTATAGACTTTTCTTATAAATATCTGTAATCTTAAAATGAGTATACAAGTGTCGTGTTTTCTTTGCCACTGCTAAATATATTTGACACATTTCCTTAACAGGACGCTTATCGCACTTTGGGATTTATCATCATACACTAAGGGTTAAGCATAGGTGAGGGTTGCCCAGTACAGATGAAGTTTTTTTTTAAAAAATGGAACAATTACAAAACTTGGTTATGAGAAGTTTTGGAATACATTTTACTATACAGTCAACTTGTGTTGGCACTCAAGTTCCCCAGCGCTCTCTGTGGCGTATAGCTTTGTGTCAGCAAATGAAACACAGGGATTCTGTGCGAATATTAGAGTACACGCAATGGTCGGGATTGGCAGATGAAGCATAGAATCTTACAGCAAAGAAGGAGGCCATTCGGCCCATCGTGCCTCTTTCAAAGAGCTGTCCAAATAGTCCCACTCCCCGGCTCTTTCCATATAGCTTTGCAAATTTTTTCCTTTTCAAGTATATATCCAATTCCCTTTTGAAAATTACCATTGAATCTGCTTCCACCGCCCTTTCGAGCAGTGCATTCAGATCATAACAAGTCACTGCGTAAAAAAATGTTCTCATCACCTTAAATCTGTGTCCTCTGATTACCAACCCTCCTGCCAGTGGAAAGTTTCTCCTCATCTACTCAATCAAAAGCTTTCATTATTTTGAACACCCCTATTAAATCTCCCCTTAACCTTTGCTGGTGTAAAGAGAACAATCCCAGCTTCTCTAGTCTCTGCACATAACTGAAGTCCCTCATCCCTGGTATAATTCTGTCTAAATCCTCCCTGCACCCTCTCTAGAAGCAGGATGATGGAGAACAATGACACGCTTGGTTTAAAATGGAATTCATAGAGGCTGGATTAGGCAATGAAAGGAAAATCTTTTCAATGTTTCAAATAATTTACATTTTTAGCTGCCTTTGGGCAGTGACCCATTAGAAATCAAACCTTGATCATTAAAATGATTGTGTCCCACCATTAGTACACTGTAAAAAAAAAAAAAATTGCTAAAAGAAATGATTCTTCAGTTTATTCTGGTCAATTGAAAAAAAAAATTGCTTTGCATTAGGTAAAACAGCGTAAACAGAAGTAATATTAGCATTATTTGATAGCCAATGAAGATTCACGTCATGATATTGTCATGTGTTAAATCAACTCACTCACACCCTCACTGGAAGTTCTCCTGTATTGCCAGTGATTTCAAATGTTCAAAAATAAAACGAAATATGCAGAAAATGCAGAGTGAGACTTGTTTTTTCTCTGGAATATTCTACACAAATAACTAGAAAAACAATATCGCTTCTGCTCCCAGTTGTCACTGGGTACAGTGATAAACCAATATCAACTGATTAACACTTTTTGAGTGTGCAAATACCTGCTTGTGGCATCCAGATTATCTGGTCATCATCACGTTGCTGTATGTGGGAGCTTGCTGTGCGCAAATAGGCTGCCACGTTTCGATACTTTACGACAGTACTTCAAAAAGTACTTCATTAGCTGGAAAGCACTTTGGGACATCCTGAGGTCATGAAAGGTGCTATAGAAATGCAAGTTCTTTATTTATGTTGGGTAAAAGGTTGCAGGCAGGCAGACCATAAACCTCAAACAGCCATGAAGTGCACATTGTTCTCTCTTCAGATAGGATTTTATATATGTATTCTTATTCCAGTTTCTCCTCCCCCCCCGCCCCCAACTTAATTTACTCCTGGGCAAAGTGACTCATATCTTGCCCAAGGTATCAATTTTCATATAGCTTATGGCAGACAATGTGGCCATAGGAGATACCATAGTGGATCCGAATTCTGCCCTCACCCAACATCCACAAATGGGTTTGCCACTAGGTATCATTGTACAACTGTCAGGAGCAGGAATCATTACTGAATTTCCACCCCGCCCCCCCAAACCCGCAGGACAGAGTATGGTGCCGTTAATTGTAGTGATCAGAATTCTACCTCAGTTGAAACAGGACTGACCAAGGTTCAAAGCTGGGACCATCCTGGTTTGTATGGTTCATTATCACACTACCTGGTGTATTTATCCAAGGGGAAGCTCCTACATATGTAGTACGTATGAGCATTAGGTCATGGGTTTGTACCAGCCATTCACCATCATGACATGGCTTGGCGTTGAACTGAGAGGTACAAGGAGAGAGTAAAAATTTGACAGAGATTCACTTTGGGCTGCTGACAAACAGCCAGCATAAAGGAGGACACTGGCAGAAGAATGTTGCATGGACAGCCTAATGGATATTCATCATCTAGGTTTACATGAGGGATGACCACATAGAGGCGATACAGGCAAGGTTTGAAACTGCAATTCAAGCAGTTGCTGGTTGTGGACAAGCAACTTAGAGGTCGTGCGTCAAACACCACCATGGCAAGTTGTGAAACTGAATACAATAAATTTGGCCATTTATGTGCTAGCACCAATAAAAATGTCCATGAAAGTTGCTGGATTATCATAAAAACCCAACTTGTTCACCGATGTCCTTTAGAGAAAGGAACCCCTGCAAGTCACTCCAGTCCCACACAACATGATTGACCCATGCTCGGCTGCCTAGGCCCCAAGCTCTGGAATGCCTCCACCTCTCTTTCCTCCTTCAAGACCCTTGTTAAACGTACCTCCTGTCCCAATGTCTCCTTCTTTGGCTCGGTGTCAATTTTTGTCTGATCATGCTCCTGTGAAGCTACATTAAAGGCACTATATAAATGCAAGTTATTGTTGTTGTAGTGGTCAAACAAGCCACTCAGCTGTACAAAGATAGCCCACCACCTTCTTAGGACAACTAGGGATGGCCAATAAAAGTGGCCTTGCCAGCATTGTCCCGATATTGAAAAAAGGGGGAATTTTTTTTCCAAAAAGCAATACCCATGTGAATCTCCATCTATATTAAACTGACATTACATAAAATGTAACATGGGGGTTCACACTGAAAACATGTCTAAAACTCATACCAAACTGAATCAGTGTAAAGATGGCATTGGTCCCTGCAAGGAATTTTAAAATGACTTTACTGCATTTTCTTTCTAGAAGCAGGAAGATCAGCAACCTTTTCAGATCCCTGTTTCTAATGCTTCTCAAAGTATTTTCCCTAAACTACACGGCTTACCTCTCTCACCACCCACATCACTTTTTAAATAATGGATTGACTTGCTTCATGGCAACCTTGCACATCTCTAAATGGACATGTTGATTATGGTTCTCAAATTGGCCAAAAGATTTTTCTCAGCACATCCAATGGATATCACTCTTCGTCATATCAATGTGCCCATGTTGCCAGATCACACAGAAACGAGTAAATGTTGATGGTTAGGAAACTAATAGTTCAGACAAAATTCTAGAGTCATGTTTCTCCCTTAGAAAAATAAACAAACAAAGAACTTGCATTTATATAGTGCTATTTCTGACCTCAGCATGTCCCAAAGCGCTTAACGCACAATGAAAGTACTTTTTTTGAAGTATAGTCACTGTTGTAATGTAGGAAACGTGGCAGCCAATTTACAAACACAAGATCCCACAAGCAGCAACAGAATAAATCACAAGATAATCTGTCTTAGTAATGTTGGTTGAGGGATAAATGTTGGTCAGGATAAATGTTGGTCAGGACAACTCTTGCCCTGCTACTCTTTGAAGAATGCCATGCGATCTATTACGTCCGCCTGAGAGAATGTCTCATCCAAAAGACAGCACCTCCAACAGTGCAGCACTCCTTTAGTGCTTCCCTGGAATGTCAGCCTAGGTTATGTGCTCAAGTCTCTGGAGTGGGGCTTGAACCCACAACCCTCAGAGATAAGACTAAGCCAAGGCCAACACCTGGGAAATCCAGTGCCAGGTGGACAACGGTGGCAGCTCTTCAATCTTCTATCCATTCTTTTCAGAACAAGGATTGCAAAATGCAACACTTTCGACCCAATCTAGACAAACCAGTGATGATTTAAAAAGTCCCGAGGTACTGGAATTTCAATTAGAAGCCTTGGTGGCTCCATGTACAAATTCCATTATCTGTCGAGAAAGTAATTCTAAGGTAAAGGGATGTCAGTCTGCCGAGCGTCAGGTGTGTGGATGGGGCCATTATAGAAAACAACACAGCTACTCTTCAGAGGTTAGACATTATAACACACACACACCCACTCATAAATGGTTAAGCTCATGTTAGAGTTTAATGCATAATCCTAAATGTAAGCAATTAACAGCCATTTACATTTATTTTTAGAAGATGCAGTTTAGGGCGGAATTGAAGCCACAGCCACAATGTAAAAGATTCAGTTCTGTTACACAGATAACCAACAGGACATTTCTGCTGGAGTGTATTGTTAATCTTCAGCCGCAAAACAAAATACTGTAAGAAAAACATCTTTGATACAATGCGTTTTTGAAAAAAATTGTTCAGAGTATACCATTCTTTTTATTGACGGCACATCAAGAACATTCAAAGCAAATGGACAATATACACAGTAGAAACCTCACAAGATCATAGATTCAGATCACAAACTCGTTGGTATGAGAGTCCAGGTTGACTAGAGATGCACTGGCTTCTTGAGCCAGTAAGGTTATAGCGATGTGGTTTTGTACGCACCTCCCCTTCCACAGCATGAATAGGCAATCTCGACCGCCCTGTTATGGGGGAGGGGGAAAAACTTACTCCAGGTTGCTGCCAAGTATTTACGAGCAACCAGTTCCAGCGTGGCCTTGTCAGAAGCCTAAAAACAGGACTTCCGCCCATAGGTGACTGGAGACTCAAGAAAAGGGAAAGGGAAGAAAAAATGATTTAAAAAAAAAAACATATACCCCCTAAAAATAAAAGCCAATCCAATTTTATCCCTGCAAATCATGATATTTAGATCACAGATGTCTTTCAATCAGAATTCTCCCAGTCTTGAAGGCAGGATCTTATTTGGTTTGCACTGCAGTTTGTATTATGTACCATGTAACACTGTGGTGAAAGTATTTACAAATGGATTTGGTCTAAGTATACAGTCAGGATAGTAAAACTTACAAAATACCAATTACCTCATTGGATTCACCAGATAATGAGGGCAAACGTGACTCATCTATTAAATTTCTATACAAACCCCCGCCCCCCCCCGCAACCCCAAAATCCATCACTTAATGACCAGATTTATACCAAAGCCTTGTAATATGATACTTAGTTTGGGATTTTGAAATATTTGATTAGTATTTTGATGTTCGTCTTTAAAGTGACAATTTTTAGGGTGATTCCATACCTTTGGTTTTTTGAGCTACTTTATGTAACAAATACTAGAAAGACATATAACACTTTTTTTCAGCTTCAATTGCAATCCATTTTTATTTTCTCATAGTTACTGCCAGTTACTTTTACCCCAGAGGTAAGTATGTATGGGCCATGGACATATCCAGATCATGATTGGCCAACACAGGAGGTCTGCTTTATGAAGGGAAGGCATTAATTTTGCCTTTATCTCTATTTCCTCCCACCACCTCTCCTAAAACAAAATGCTCAACCGCCAACCCAGTCAGTTCTGCCCCCCCTCCATTTCCACTCTTTGACTTCATTAAGGAATTAAACTAGATTTTCTGCCCACTGAGTATGAATTGGTGAGAAAAAATGCAAAATATAATCGCTTCCACTCGGCCACAGCTCATGAGCCCACCTCACCAAGGCACCCGCAGAAGAAAACTGAAAGCTTGCGATCAAATCAGGTGGGAGAGGCAGAGGTAACAGCGAACAGATCAAAAGGCCAGAGTTACAGATAAGGGAGGGAAGGCGCAGTGACTGGGTGGAGTGGAGTAACAGGTGGGACAGGCAGGAAAGTGGAGGATGAGCAACTGGTGGGGAAGGAGGGTGGAGTCACAGTCAGTGGAGGAAAGCTGGAGGGGCGGTCGGTGGACTGGAGTGGTACTCAAGGAAAAGAAAGAACATGCATTTCTATAGCGCTTTTCACAACCTCAGGACGTCCCAAAGCGCTTTACAGCCAATGCAGTACTTTTGAAGTGTAGTCACTGTTGCAATAAAGGACACAAGGTAGAGTGATAGGGAGAGAACCAGGCCAGGTTAACGGGAAGGATAGAATGACAGACAAAAGGGGGATATAACTGGAGTGGCAGGCAGGTCAGGAGGCAGAGAGACAGGCAGCGGAGATACTCGGGAACAATGGCTGGGCATATAGGTGGGCTGGAGTGACAAAAACAATCCCATGAAATTAAACCTATTTCGTGGAGAGGCAAGTGGTTTGCTGGCATTGCTTTCTGAATTAAATAGTCGTGCTGCCTTAAAGCCTGTTTACATCACTTGTGCAAGGCTGGTGCCACCAATGGATGCTTTGATTTAAAATTTAAGAGTGTTCACATCAGCCAGGTGGAAAATGCCCCATTGGTCATCAAAGAATAACAAAAACACGCACATGTACCAGGACAGAAATGTAATACTATCCACTATATCCACCGCATCATGGGAGCATATTTAGTTCAAATGATCCTGGCCATTCTGTGCAAATGCAGTTTTTGAAGGCATTTTGGTTGAAACCTAAACATATATTTACTTTAAAATGGTTAAATACGACTTTGAATTGTCTTGGCTTTCCAACTCATCGCAATGCACAGAATACAGGGAGGAACTTGGACTCAGCCAGGCTATTCAATCTTCAGGCAGAAAATAAAAGGCATACTATTTCTACAGCTGACAGAGGAGGGTTTCTATGGCGGGTTACTGGTCAGCTGTCCCACCCGCAGCACTTGGTGACACTGTACCAGTTACAATACTCCCATAGACCAATGCTGCCAGTCACTACTGAACAAAATGGCACCCTTTTGCAGCACTATGCTGGCAATAATGAATGTAAATTTATTGATAGCCTGTTTGAACAGTTTTGTGTGTGTGTGTGTGAGCGAGAGAAAAATTCAGGGGTCATTCCTCGGGGCACGTGGGCGTTTATTTCCACCCAACCACTTTTGTTCCTTGCAAAGAATCTGCTTCACTGCAAATTCAGATGCAATCTCATTTAATGTCAGCGTACCACTAGCACAAAGAGCGAGTGTCTAACTGCTGTTGCTAATTGCTGCAGTGGGCTGCGTTAATGGGACGGGCACAATCTTTTTCAAGAAAAATGTATTAACAAGAGGAGGAGGGGGAAGCAGTGATCTATTATCAGCAACAAATGCAGCTTCGCATTTAACTGAGAACGACAACAAGCCCATGCCTAACATTTCTGCCTGGTTGGGCTTGAGGATAGGATCCAGAGCACTAGGCAAATTTGAGTTCTCAGATACAGCTCCATGACCACACAGCAGGTCTGAACAGTCCTCTTCATTATCAGAGTGCCTTTCAATAATATTTCAACATGCCACTCTCTGAAGAATAGTTCAGGAGACGCCAAATCAAGAAAGATGCCTCAAACACAATAAATCAGGCAACTGTCCTTCTCAACCGCAAGATGGTTCTAGTTTAATCTTTCTGTCGAATCAAAGTGCTCCGTGTAATTTATAGATAAGGTTCAGAGTAGGTTTTCTCTTCTCCCCCAAGAATAAAATTCAAATTACAGCATCTTTATCTTTCTGGCGTCATCACTGGTATAAAGTGGAGCGAGTATCACACTACAGTGGATCGGTAGGATGTCTGTTGTAACTCATACTCCACTAAACGCTGTGTCACATACAGCAGATTAAAGCTATGTTTCCAACGCCCCACACCACTGCTGTGACAGATCATTAAAACACCATGTTCAGATCGTCTTGACTGGGACTGACAGCTTAAAGAAAAATCTACAAACTCACTTATTTACAAGTTGCAGATAAATGTGGCTCAAATAGGACAAGTAACTCATATATTGTACAGAAATGAAAATAAAACATGGTGTTTAGCAAGAAGAAATTTAGTAGGATTCCAAAATCATCCCGATAGGGATCATCTTACATCCAGCAAGATATAGTGCATTGCTTTTTACAATTTTGTTCTATAGAGCTAAATATCAGGACATTTTATGTTTTATACAGTTCCAAAGAATTGCTGTTTTAAATCTCCTGTAGGATATTTTGATAAGGAATCCATATATTGCCCAACAGTAACAATCATTGGCAATATTAATGATGGTTGCAGCAGTACCTAAATTATTACCACAGACCCAAGTATGAAATATCGTACAAGACAATTGAAGCCCACTTTATTCCTTTCCCGCATTCATTTGGACTCTGCTATTTGAGTCAAAGTTCATTTGCAAAAAACGGGCGATCCCAATGCACAGGGACCGCACAAAGCTACAGGAGACAATCTAGCCAGCAATGAACACAAAAGCTTTGGCAGATAGTCATTTGTTTCAATTCAACATTATTAATGAGGTATAATCGCAGGCAACAACAAAAAAAAACCCAACAAACTGGAGGTGTGCAACATTCGAACAGAAAGAAAACAGGTTGAGAAATAAATGGCTGAATCTCTGCAATTTTAGAAGGACCAAAACAAAAACGGGCAGTTACATAAAAGTAACAGGCTGCCATTTAGTTAACATCACTTAATGTAAACATAACCTAAGCAGAGGACAGTGACTACAACAGAACATTAATAAATAGCAACACGGTTTTTTAAGTGACTAATTGCTCACTGGAATGGACCAAACTTAAACTTGACCACAACTAGACTAAAGCAAATATCAGGAAAAACTCCTGATGGTGGGTCCCCATATAGGAGGTGTATCGTTCACTCTCCAAGGTCAAGAACTTCAAGATCCTGTCCACTGCAGGCATTAGTAGCCCGATTTACACTGAATGATCTGAATGGGGGAACGCAAATCACCCAGTGATTCACCACCACCAATCAAAATCAAAGATATTGATTCCATCTTACTGCTCCTCACTGAAAGATGCATCAAGAATTTAGAACTCAAGTATGAAATATCATAGAAGACCACTGAAGCCCACTTTTATTCCTTCCCTGCATTCATTTGGACTCTGTTATTTGAGTCAAAGTTCATTCGCAAAATCGACCTAATATTTTATGTATTAGTTAGTCCAGAAACTGTAAGGTCCTCAAAGATTTATAAAGCATTATTTACTTCAGCCCCTGCATTACACTCCTTTTCACCAGAAACTATTTAATATCTACATATTAAACATGCACAGTCCTTTTACAATAATTGAAGTAGGAAAAGTAATGCATAAGCCTCTGTCAAATTCTTCATTATAAACAAGCTTCTATTTAAAAAAAAAGGAAAAGACTGTCAACATTTAGAATGGGCGACTGGCTATTTCAACTTTTGCGGATACTGAGACAGTTTGTAGAACCCTCTTCTGAGGGTTTTAAGCTCCTGGTCATTCCTCTATCCCTCAGAGCTCACCTTGCCCTTTTCAGGTACTTTCCTGGATCCTTCTTGTCCAAAAAGTTTTCCCAGCTGGTCGAGTAGACCTGAGTCTCTTTGCCTTGAATGGGCTCCTCCAGCTTGCTTAGCATGGTCTGAGGTGGTTGCGGATGCCATTTGTTTTGCTACTTGTCCCTTCTTATCTGAACTAGTTGATGATTGTGAGGACAGTTTCTGCACTTCCATCAAATCTGAGCTCACCCCAGGAACTGAGCTATCCTCTTGGATGGCCTGAAGTTCTTCTGATACCGATGGGCGGTCTTTGAAGGTGTTGTCCTCACGTCCTGGTGCGTCACGGGAAAAGAGGCGGACCAAGTGTGGGCGAACAGCTGGCTCAGCTGTGTTGGGCGACTTCCAGGCATTCTTTGGGTCCTCTGCACTCTTGGAGCCTGTCACCACCATCTTCTTCTGCTTTGAGGAGGATCCATTGTTCCGATTAACATCTGCCTCTGCTGCAAATAACAAGTACAAGCAATGAATACAGGCCTCTGAAAACACATTCCAGAACAATGCTGTTTTTCACAAGGACATCCTTAGTCATTTCACCACCAATTCCACAGAACAGATTTTAGCTTCTAAAGCAGTTACCTTTCTGTTAAGTCAACGCTTTATCTTCTCTTAATCGCGCATTCACTCATTAAAATTAAACCTATATTCACCCAATTTTTTGATATGTTATCACATGCAAATTGAGACAGAACAGTACATGTACTATTCCGAGCTCGATGCAGTGACAAAACATCAAGCCATCAGCATACTAAATATGTTTTAACAGTTATTCTTTGTTTGACTGAATACGGTTATTGAGTAAGAAACAAAAGAGGGCTTTGGTGTCATAGCTTGGTGAACGTTCTTTGTCAGTAGTCAAGCAGAACTCTAGAGCACTTAGATTTTTTTCTCTTTAAAAAAAAAGGTTAGGTCATGTTGCAAAAAAAAGGCAACTATGAATTTTATATCATTTCAATTGCCAAGTTTTATCCACTAACATTTATTTAAGCAGGTTCAATATCTAAATGAATCCAAAAAATACTTCAAACATAAATCCATCAACTCCACGTGATGAAGGCTTCTGCCTCCATATTAGACCCTATTTTCACCAGTCAGTTGGGGCTTGAGCAACTAGCTTGGGCAG
This sequence comes from Squalus acanthias, assembly GCA_030390025.1. Lineage (NCBI taxonomy): Eukaryota > Metazoa > Chordata > Chondrichthyes > Squaliformes > Squalidae > Squalus > Squalus acanthias. Next base: position 137,583,824 of record CM059432.1, on the reverse strand, counting down.
CTAACGAGGAGTGTAGGCTCAGTAAGAACTAGGGAGCTAATCTGAACTCGGTTAGTGGAAGATGGTCAAACCAAAACTTTACATGTTATGGACTTGATTTTCTGCTCAAGGCTGGACTTTTCCATTTGGAGAATGAATAGGGGAATTTGAATTGCTGAAAGCCATAGACAATTAGATGATGTATATATTTCCGTATTTAGAAAAACCCCGTCTACCTATACCCGAGAAGGCAGACAGGTGACCTGCTCCTAGCCTATGCCAAGGCTGTTCTTTCAATGCTTTGGTTAATCAGCCAGAACACCCATGGACTATTTATTTTGAATAGTAGCCAGGGTTGCATTTATTTTGGGTTAAGTGGAGTGCGACAGACCTTCATTAAAAAAGGTATTCCTGGAGGCTGACCACTGCAAATCCGGCAAGCTTACATTGGAACTGCTGATGGCAAAGTTAGTAGCCAATGGTCCTAGCACCCCACTAAACCCAATCTTAAAGCAGTTCAGATCTATCTCTATATTCTATTGACTTAGGCCACTCCAGATTGAACAGAAGCAAATATCTGAACTAAGGCATCTTCACTCTGGATCAAGTCCAGAGACTTGAGCACATAATCTAGGCTGACTCTCCCAGTGCATTGCTGAGTGCATTGTCACAGATGCCATCTTTCAGATGAGATGTTAAACCAAGGCCCAGTTTGCTCTCAGGGTGGATGTAAAAGGTCTCATGGCACTATTTTGAAGAAGAGCAGGGGAGTTCTCCCATGTGTCCTGGCCAATATTTAATCCCTCAATTATCACTAAAAACAGACTATCTGGTCATTTATCTCATTGCTGTTTGTGGGAGCTTGCTGTGCACCAATTGGCTACCGCATTTCCTACATTACAGCAGTGACTACACTTCAAAAGTACTTAATTGGCTGTAAAGCGCATTGGGACGTCCTGAGGTCATGAAAGGTGCTATATAAATGTAAGTTCTTTATTTTTGCATATCATTTTTTTAAAAATAAAATTAAAACTGCTCCAAGATTACAAGAACAAAGAACATACAGTAATAAATTCTTGAATAGAAAAATATAGAAGGAAGTTAGAAACATGAGAGAGAACAATCAGCAATAAATCAATTGGTGGTGCTTCTTGATAGAAAGACATTTTCATCTCGATGAGACTCTTTCCTGGCCTTTTGTGGCTGAGGGGGCAGAGGTCCACTTCACAAAACCACTCATCATTCAGCACAAACTGATCACAGATTGGAATTGGGATCCAAACCCATTGTTGGGCAACATAGCGGCAGTTTTATTGAAAGCTGAATTCATATTATGCTTGAGCCAAGAGGGTCCTGATGTGGATAATTGGGCACAAAATGTTAATTAAAAAATAAGTTCCGTCTACAAGCACTGATATCCTTTACCCTCACGAGCACAAAATTCGTCAACATTTAAAAAAAAAGTGGGCAAGTTATACTGTTTGAAAATCAACACTGATTACCCATAATACATTTTTTCTCATTGATTATTGCACCATTTTATCACCACATATATTCATCAATTCAAAGCAAAGATATTAGCAGTTAGTGGAGGATTATACCATTGGGTTGAGAAGGAAACGTTAAGCCATGGGAAAAGTAATCGAAAAGCCACATTGATATTAGTTGTAATTCTAATACGACCACTGATCATTTAAAAACATTTTTGAGACAACTTATTGAATTTCTATATTGACCTTGATGTAATGAATCACAGTCTGGAGGCTTCACACAAGAGAACGAGCATTGAGCAGTAAGAGTTAGGAGAGATGACCAATGACCGAAGATAAGTGTTGAGGTGACTGTTAAGGATAGGGAGAAAGGAGAGGCTTAGGAAGGAAGTTTCAATGAGTTGGGCCAAAATGGCTGAAACCTAGGTCATCAAGCTCAGTTTAGGGTCCAACAGTGCACCCAAGTTGTGCACTGTGCAGTTCAGTGGGATCAAGCAGCTGGGGAAGGGTATAGTTCTTTTGGCAGGAGTGGAATAAGATGGTTTCTGTTTTCCCAACATTCAGTTGTTCTGGGTTACCCCTGACTTGATGTCAGATAGGCAGTCTGGCAGAACAGAGATGACCATGAAATCGTGGGTGGTGGTGGAAAGGTAAATCTGGTTGATTTTCTCTCATAGGAAAACCACCAGATTGGACATCTAATTTTGCCTCACTTCCCTGCCCACCCATTTTATCCAGTCATTAGCTTCCTGGTACCATGCAAGTAGGGTGGGACAGTCGGGGTACAGAGTTCTCCACTGTTGCATTCAGGAACGCTCCATAATGAGAGGGGCATTTAATGGGACAGCATCATTTCTCTATCAATCACTCCCTGTTAAGATATACTCCAGGCTAAGCTGAACAAAAGCAAACCTTTCACTTGGGTTGGCTAGATTCAAGACTTGCATTCTGTCCGTGGTGGACAGTGGCAATGTGGAGATCGCCACCCTCATGCAACATTCCCAGCATTACGATGTAATCCAAAAGGAAATTAATATTCCTTGTGTGAATTTTGTAACATAGCTGCAAATGTGCTAAATACTTACATTTGAGAAAAGACTGCCTTGATTTCTATTTGGCAAAACCTGGTTCCAAATGTTCCTAAATAAAAGCAGAAAATGCTGGAAATACTCAGCAGGTCAGGCAGCATCTGTGGAGAGAGAAACAAGAGTTAACGTTTCAGGTCGATGGCCATGTACGTTCTGACGAAAGGTCATCGATCTGAAACGTTAACTCGGTTTCTCTCTCCACAGGTGCTGCCTGACCAGCTGACTATTTCTAGCATTTTCTGTTTTTATTTCAGATTTCCAACATCTGCAGTATTTTGCTTTTGTCCAAATGCTCCTATGCAGCATTAGGCAATAGACCAGGAGCTATATTGTCAGCTATCATACTGGGCTCTCTGTTATTGAGGTCTTGGGTTCAAATATTGAAACTTTATAACATGTATACCTAGTCATGCCTAATGGAAACCGTTTTTTTTTCTTGGGTTCAGTTGGGTATTAGATGGATCATATTGCCGTAGCAGAAAGTCCTATGTTGGAGTGGTGGAGAAATAAGGAAGAAATTAATGACTAGAGGATCTATCCAGTTGCACATAACACATGAATCTTCTGCCCAGGGGGTGTCCATGATCACTATTGGTTCACTGGTGCAAGTTGCAGAAGTACTTATTATAAACGAAAGTAAAATGAGAAATGCGTAAAATGCAACCGAGTGTGGCATTTTTCTTGCATAGAATTTACAGCACAGAAACAGGCCATTCGGCCCAACTGGTCTATGCCGGTGTTTATGCTCCACACAAACCTCCTCCCATCCTACTTCAGCTTACTCTACCTGCATATCCTTCTATTCCTTTCTCCCACGTATTTATCTAGCTTCCCATTAAATGCATCTACGGTATTTGTCTCAACTACTCCCTGTGGTAGGCAGTTCCACATTCTCACCACTCTCTGGGTAAAGATGTTTCTCCTGATTCCCAATTGGGTTTATTAGTGACTATCTTATATTTATGGCCTCTAGTTTTGGTCTCCCCCACAAGTGGAAACATCTTCTCTACGTCTACCCCTTTATAATTTAAGACCTCTATTGGGTCACCCCGTCAGCCTTCCCTTTTCCAGAGAAAAGATTATTTTATTTTAATTTAGTATTTTGTTTTTCGCATTCTTCTCCCATCCCCATCTTCATGGCAATGATGCTCCTCCATCAGCCCTCGCATAAGGAGCTTGGGAAAAATAAATTGACTCCTGGGGAAAAACCCAGGTGCAGATGCCAGTTGAGTCTGCAATGCAAAATATTGTCTCCAGAGATGAATGTAGTATTTCGACATTGTAGCCATCAAACCATACCATTGCAGGCTTTTAGAACAGTCTAAATGATATGATTTTGATTTATGCTTTTAACTATGCAGGTCTGTGCACAAAGTTATGTATATTATAGAATTTCTTCCACCCCGACAAATTAATTTACAGAGTCTTTTGTACCGGTGACCCAACTCCATTGGAACGCTATTTAGAGCGTCTGAAATGGCTTCCCTGGAGAAGCTAATTAACCATCAGTTAAGGGAAACTGCCACATCCTCTTTCTCAACAGTGCCCCCAACATCCCACAAGTAAAAGTTGGATGTTCTAAAAATAAAGTCAATCGAGTCCCTCGGCGTGCAACCCAGAAAAAAAAAGTCACTGGGAAAACCTTTCTCCTCAACAGCTCCTGGCCAGATTCCTTCAGCATAATGGAACAGATCTCAAAACATTTTTGAACAGTTATCCTTCACGTTCCATAGAAGCAATGCAGTAATTCAGGCTTTATGTCAAGTCTGTTTCCTCTGCTTTGTTACATAGAAACATAGAAGATAGGAGCAGGAGTAGGCCATTCGGCCCCTCGAGCCTGCTCCGCCATTCGATGAGATCATGTTACGTTAGGTTCAATGTTAGTACGCTGGTACTGCAGTAATGTCAACCTCCACCGTCTCATAAATCATGAGAAAAACTCTTATAAATCATGAGATTAAGTAAGAAATCGTGAGTAGCTATTTTTTTTTAAAAGCATAAACCAGTATAGATTGACAGTTCGTTTATAAGCCTCATTAGTGGCTTTATTTAATCTCTAACAGCTCTTTACAAGAGCTATATTACTGCATCTGAAAATACTTTACAAAAAACTTTTTAAAACTCCTACCCGTTATCACCACCCCTCACCTGGTGCCCAACACAAACACCATGCAATGCAGTCCCTGCAGCTGCCAACCAGAGGTGTTCAGCCCATAAAAGCTCATCCCTCTGGAACTCTAGCCTGTCCATCCAACTTTAATTTGAACTCTAAAATCAGCAGTGATGGAGACTATTTGTTCCATTGTGCCATATTACGGTGCTAACCTTCCAACTGGAGCTATCCTAATCCCATTTCCTTTATCCATATGATTTTGTACTCATTCCTTTTCAAATACTTATCCAATTTCCTTCTAAGTAATGTTACACTGCCTATCTCAATAGCCACTTGTGGTAAAGCACCCTATGTTACAACAACCCTGTGTGAAAACATTTCTAATTTTGTCTTGATACTAATAATTACGATTGTTAGCAATTCACCAATCAATCTTTCACTATTTACCCTCTGAAAACAGTTCATAATTTTGAAAACCCTTTATTAGATTCCTCTTTAACCTGGAGTGAGAAAACCTCTAATTTATTTGAAGCTAGTGCATGGCAGCACATTACAGTAGCCTCGACCTTGGCTCCTACCTCACAAGGCTCAGCACTCAGTGGGTCAGGGCCTGCCGGTCTCTCCATAATGCTGTATTCTCCATAAACCGGATTAATTTAAGGCTTCGATACTTGAATTAGCTCCAAAAAAAGATAGGCTCCACTCTGACCGTAAAATACATTTTCACGATAGAGTTACATAGAATGTACAGCACAGAAACAGGCACCTCCGACAGTGCAGCGCGCCTTCAGTGCTGGCACTGGGAGTGTCAGCCTAGATTATGTGCCCAAGTCTTTGGAGTGGGACTATGAACCCACAACCTTCTGACTCAGAGGCGAAGGTACCACCCACTGAGCCAAAGCTGACGCCTAGTCGAGGCGGACACTTCAGTGCAGAAGGAGATGTCAAACTGAGGGTCCACCTGTCAGTTCAAGTGGATGTAAAAGATTCCATAGCACCATTCTTGGCGCAGGTGAGCTCTCCTAGTGTCCTGACACTATTTAACGAAGGGTAAAGTTTTCTCAGTTTAATCAACAAGCAACCACGTGTATTTAAGAGGATCAATGGAACATCCTCTGAATTAAGTGACTCATTACAGTTGGTCAATTCAGGCTCTTTCTATTCATCAACAACACAAATGATACTCCACCCCCACTGATATTTTGCAGATCACTCGCGATTAAATTTACTTCTGAAAATTGTGCCTGTATTTCTTACTGGACTGCTACATTCAGAAACCTAGATCTAACACCGTGCTTCCAGAAACCAAACTGGGCATCGATGCATTTCTTATTTCCCCATCACCAGAGTGCGCTGAGGTTTCAGATGTTGGATGTTTCCATGCATTCCACAGTCGTACTTTAAGGTCAGCATTAGAAAGGACTAGAAAATAACTCCTGCAGAGGTCCCCCTCCCTGGGAACTGTCCTCCCTTTCAAAGCTGCCATCATCATTCTCCTCTCCTCCAGTAACCCACACTTGACTCCTTTGTCCTTGCAAACTACTGTCCCATCTCCAGCCTCCCTTTTCTTTCCAAAGGCATTGAGAGTGTTGCCATTCCCCAAATCTGTGCCCATCTTCCCCGCAACTCCTTGTTTGAATTTCTCCAATCAGGGTTCAGTCCCTGCCACAGCACTGAAATGGCCCTAATCAAAGTCACAAGTGACAGCCTCTGTAACTGTGGTGCACTATCCCTGCTCATCCTTCTCAACCATACTTTGACACAGTCGAGCACACCATCCTCCTCCAACACCTCTTCTCCATTGTCCAGTGGGACTCCCCTCGCTTGGTTCCACTCTTGCCTATCCAACCACTGCCAGAGCATCTCCAGCAATGGCTTCCCTTGCCACCTCCCCATCGTTACCTCTCGAATCCACCCTCCCTCCCCCAAGGGTCTACTCTTGGCCTCCTCATCTGCATGCTGCCCCTTGGCGACATCATCTAAAGACATGGGGGCAAAAATTGGGTAGCGCCCCCGCGCCCCGAAAAAGTTAGCGCCCCCACGGCCGGTTTTCCCAGGTAGCGCCCCGAGGGGGAGGAGGGGCACTACTGGAAGCACCCCGCATCCCTCTTGGGGCGCTGTGAGCCAATATTGCGGCGCTACGTGCCGCGGTACTGCAGGCCTTCCTCCCAGGGGTTGGGAGTGCCGGCAAATGAGTCCGGCACTCAAGAGGAGTGCCGGGCTCACGGAGAGCAGCCGGCACCCCGCTGGGGGGGGGGGCTTCACGGGGGCCGGGGACAGCAACAGGGGCAGGTGCTGGCAGGCGGCCAGCAACAAAAATGGCCGCCCGCCACCTCCCCTTTAACTAGTGCCGTCCCGGCCGCAGGTAGGCCCCCCTGACCCTGGCGGACATAGCGTCCGGCGGTAAGTCGGGGGGGGGGGGCGCCACCCAATATTACAGCTGGGGTGCGAGCGAGGCGCTTCGCATGGCGATGACGTCATTGCCGGCGGCGCAGTGCCGCGCGGCTAACCTCCCGCTGAATTCCGCGGGAGGCGTTAGCGGTGCCGCGCCCAGGCACTAGTTGATTTGCGCCCCGTTAGCGCCCTCTTAGGGCGCAAATCAACCGAATTTAGCCCCCATGCGGTCATGCTCCATTTGTACGCGGATGACACCCAGCTCTACATCTCCACCTCCTCTCTCGATCCCTCCACTGCCCTTGTATTGTCAGGCTGCTTGTCCGGCATGCAGTGTTATGAAATGATGGTTCGTGTTGAGTGAAGAAGGAACTGCCTGCTGACCTACCTCAGGAAGTAAAACAGTGTGCTGCCTGTCGCACAACGTGCTGGCAAAGCCCATTGTCTTAATCTGCCTTTGGAGCCCAGACACTTTTTTGGACCATTTAATAGGGACACCTTCAGACAGCAGTTGGTGTGTGCCAAGCTGCTTGAAGTTTGCATCAGCAAATGTAATTCTTGCGTCACTAAAGAGAAAGTAATAAATTAAATTCATTAAATCTCATGCTCATCTACAAATTAGATTGATTAGAGCAAACTAACTTCCCGATAAAAGTCCAGACCTGAAAGTCTAGCTCTATGAACAGTCATGCTATTATGAACATATTGCTAATTAGACTTAATTTTTATCTGCAATTTATAACCAACTCTCATCATAAACTCAAGGAGGTCGACAAAGTGCTTCTTTCGATAAGGGTTTCTCTTGGCTTATATATTGAGCACAATGGGACCGGTTAAAAGAAGTTAATTATAACAAGAAATTTATAATACAGTGTGTCATAAGGTTTGACTGTACATTTATTGGAACATGGATATTAGAATCTGGGAATCATACAGCACAGAAGGAGGCCATTCGGCCTATCGTGCCTGAGCCAGCTCTTTGAAAGAGCTAAGTATTGTCACATTTCAAAAATGTACCCTTTTAAAAAAGCAAGTTATTACAACATCTATGCAACAAAGTTTTGCATCTGTAATATTGTAAGCTATTGTAATACTGAATGCCTGTTTCACAGTGTCATATGATTACCATGGACCAGCCAAATCCCAACATTAGTTCATGCTGATCATGTGACACCACAGACGAATCACATTGCTGTATGTTATATTGTAGGTTATTAAAATTTTACACAAAAATAATTGAAATACGATTACGTTAATTACTTTTGTTGCGTCTTTTTCATGGCCTTCTGTACTCTTACCACTTATCTTCTAGCCACCCTAGTTGCCGGTTTCACATGGGTGTGATTTACAACCAAAATCCTGCGTGCCAGAATGTTGGAAAATGGCCTGCAGGATGTCCACAGCCCTGGATTAATAGTTAAATGTAGTATCTGTCTGTGCACGTTGGCTGCTTCTGGTTTCGCTGGTTCCCACCCTCCAGAAATTATACTGTGGTGCAAAGTGGGCGGACTTCCCGTGGAATGGAACACCTGCCTGTCTGATTTATGCCAGGAGGTCAAAGCAGCCAGAAGCAACAAAAAAAACACTTAAAAATCTAGGCTCGAGTGCAACAGAAAATATGAAGCATGAGCACCATTTCATGACTGGAGGACAATGGGACAAAAGGTACAAATTGGTGAAAACAGCAAGTTCAGCACTTGAGGTCAGGGAACCATTCTGCCGCGCGGAGAGTGATCACGACCCTGAATGGTCTTCTCGGTAGAGCAGCGGAGGCACATATTATACATTCAATCAAGAGGCAAGTAGATAGAATCATAGAATTATACAGCACAGAAAGAGGCCATTCGGCCCAGCGTGCCTGTGCTGGCTCTTTGAATGAGCTATCGGATTAGTTCCACTCCCCTGCTTTTTCTCTATAGCCCTGCAAATTTCTCCTTCTCAAATATATATCCAATTCCCTTTTGAAAATTACTATTGAATCTGCTTCCACCGCCCTTTCAGGCAGTGCATTCCAGATCATAACAACTCGCTGCGTAAAAAAAAAAACTCCTCATCTCCCTCTGTTTCTTTTGCCAATTACCTTAAACATTAATTCAAATTAAGATGCTATGATATGTTGAAGGGAAAGAGACTACGGAAGGATGAGCAAGATGGGTTGAAAGGCCTGTGTCATTTGTACTTATCTTGGCGAGAGTCAGAATGAGATGGAGTCACTGAGTGAGCGAGTGAGCATCGCTCACTAGAAAAAAAGACAGCTTAAGTTTCACAATCATTTCTGAATACATTTTAAAAGCTATATTCAGGATATAATGAACTGATTAAGGAAAAGGATGGTAGAAATCTATATTCATTTACAAAGTTCTTCCTTTGCACTAATTATTATATATATATATATATATATTATAATATAAAAAAAATACTAATTAATATATATTCTATATAAATATATTTATATATAAATAAACTATAGAGATTATATATCAGACCTCCACACAGATATAGTAGCTATTGTAAATCAAATGTTTGTTGTTTAGACAGTTATTAACAACTACAAGTAGTTGAAAATTGCAGACTCATTTGAAAATAGCCTGCATCTTCTGAACTGTAAGTCAGTCCTGACCAGCAATTCCATCATTCTGACAGACTGGCGCATCCAGCACAAGGACACTCGGTGAAAGGATCCTGTGAATTGACAGGTTCTGGCCGTTATAAGAGGCTGTTGAGGTAGTAAAGAGCTAAAAGACATTACCATTAGTTCCGCAAGCTCATATTTCAGAAATTGGACCATTTAGATGAAATCCAAGATGACAGGAATCCTTTTGTTTTCATTCACCATTTCTGTGATGAGGTCATGACGAAGATGACAGCCTTATGTTTGCTGGGGAAATAGTACTTTGTGGCAGGCAGCTGAATAAACGAGGGGCTATGTCAATATAATGATCAATAAAAAAGTCAATTCTGCTGATTACGAGGCTACATTTAAGGAGCTGTGCTGTTAAATTCAACACAAACTACTAAAGGAATCACCGTGTGTTCCCACCCCTTATGAATGAAAGATAAACGTGACACATGCATGGATATTAAAGTCAAGGAACCTTTCACAGATTTGTGATGTTATATATAAAATAAAACACCTGTCCTCAAAGAGGAGAAATAAAATCAAGAACCTTTTGGTAGATTTAAAATGTCACGGCAGAACGTCAGAAAATTTACAAAGAGGCAGCCCCGTGCGCACAATATGACTCAGGTTTATCGGTGTTAACAGACATTCTAAAGTTGCTCTGTGAACTGGCTGTCTCAGTAGACTAGAAGGTCAGTCTTTCTCCTTGAGGATCTCCTTGAGGATCTAAGTTCGAACTGAGACATGGCTTGCAAGTCTCATCTTTCTGCTTGCGGAGATAATTGGCAAAAAGTCCAGGAGGGAAATTGAGAATTTTTTTTTTTTTAATATACACAGCGAGCTATGATGATCTGGAATGCACTGCCTGAAAAGATGGTGGAACCAGATTCAATAATAACTTTCAAAAGGCAATTGCATATATACTTGAAAAGGAAAAATTTGCAGGGCTATGGGGAAAGAGCAGAGGAGTGGGACTAATTGGATAGCTCTTTCAAAGAGCCGGCAAGAGGTACGATGGGCCAAATGGCCTCCTTCTGTGCTGTATGATTCTAACTAGGCCTCAAATGAAATGAGTTTGGACAATCTCAACTCAATTTCTAATTGACATTTGCCCACATTGCATAGAAATGCCCTAATTCAGAGCTAATCGGCAACATACCGCTCAGCGATAGATACTGTGAGGGAGGGTAATGCTGCTGATGTAACCTCAGTGAGTTACTGCAGCACATCCTGTAGCTTGTACAGATTGCAGCCACAGTGTGTTGGTGATGGAGTGGCTGAATACTGAGTCTAGTGGCAGGGGCAACAATCAAGGGAACTGCTCAGTTGTGGATGGTGTCGAACTTCTAGAATGTTGCTGTGGCTGCACCCATGGTGAGCATTCCATTACACTCCTGTCTTGTGCCTTGTCGGTGGCGGAGAGGCTTTGAGGAGTCAGGTGGTGAGCCACTGGTCTCAGAGGACCCGCCCTCTGTCCTGCTCTTGTAGCCATGGTGATGGTATGACTGGTCCAGCTCAGTATCGGGTCAGTGGCAACACCCCAGATGTTAATGGTCGGGGAACTTGGTGAAGGCGGCACCATTGAAGGTCAGGGGGGAGGACTAGGCTTTCTCTTGTCCGAGATGGCACTAATGTGGCCTGAATGTTGCCAGCTCAAGACATCATGTTATCCAGATCCTGCTATAGGCTGGCATGGACTGCTTCATTATTCTCACTACTCCTCTGGCATCCAACTCCCTGTCCATGTCTAGATCAAGGGTGTGACGAGGTCTGGAGCTGTGTGGTTCTGTCGGGACCCTATCTGAGCGTCAGTGAGCAGGTTGTTGATAAGTAGGTGTCACTTGATGGCACTATTGATGACACCTTCCTATGCTTTATCGATGATTTGGAGGAGGCTGGCTAGGTTAGATTCATCCTGTTTATTTCGTGGCTAGGACACACCCGGGCAATCTTTCCACATTGTCGGGTAGATGCCAATGGATGGGAACAGCTTGGCTTTGCTCACATCAACAAAGTCAACTTCCATCGATCCTTAATGCAAGCGGAGCCTGCATGCCCAGAGACTACGGTAAAAGCCCCAAAACTTCGGCGAGAACCAAATTTTCAGGGTGAGGATCGAGGAACATATCTGTGCCTTAACAGATCAGCAATCTGTCTCATTTCAAATCAAGACTATTTATGGAATTTTGTGCAACGTTTTGCACACGGGAAGGAAATGTGAGTGGCATATGCACCAGGGATGGTGTTAAAATAGCTAAAGTTGAAATTGAACAGGGATATTGGAAGACTCAGCACTTCTCAAGTCCAATCACTGTGGATCAGCAATAAACAGACAAAATGCTGAAATATAAAGTTATCAATCCAAATCTGAGGAGGGGTTAAACCGTCCAGTCCTCTGGTCAGACCACACTATGACTGCTTGATGTCCAGTTGTGATCACCAACAAAAAAAATAAGGAAGATATTCAACCTTTAGTGCAGAGGAAAGACATGTGACTGATTCTTCGCATCGGCGGCTCGAGTTATAACCATGGAATAGTACAGCACAGGAGGCCATTCGGCCCATCGAGTCTGCGCCGGCTCTTTCGAAGAGCAAGCCAGTTAGTCCCACTCCCCCGCTCCTTCCCCATATCCCTGCAATTGTTTCTCCTTCAAGTATTTATCCAATTCCCTCTTAAAGGCTACTACTGAATCTGTATCCACCGCCCTATCAGGCAGTGCACCCAGATTATAACAACTCGTTGCGTAAAGATGTTTCTCCTCACATCACCTCTGCTTCTTTTGCCAATTGACGTAAATCTGTGCCCTCTGATTATTTATTCTATCTAAACCCTTCATGACTTTAAACACCTCTGTCAAATTTCCTCTTGGTCTTCTCTGCTCCAGAGAGAGTTACGAGGAAAGACTTGCTAAAGGTAGATCTGGAACATTCTGCCGCGTTAAACCTTAACAGCAGGACAAAAAAAGGGACACCGGCTTAAATTAGGAAAAAGGCAAATTTAGTACACAGTAGCAGAAGGTCCTTGACACAAAGGGGTCTTTCCGGCAGTGCAGAGGCCGCCTCCCCCCACCACTGTGGTCTTGATGCCTCGGCCTCATTTATATCTGGCAGGCAGGCTGAGGTGCAGCTCACTGTATTGAAGCCTCAAGGTGGAATTCTCTACCTCAGAGGGCTGTGGATGCTCAGTGGTTGAGTATATTCCAGGCTGAGATCGATACATCTTTGGACACTAAGGAAAAGGGTGGGAAAGTGGAGTTGAGGTCGATGATCAGTCATGATCTTATTGACTGGCAGAGCAGGCTCGAGGGGCCGTATGGCCTACTCCTGCTCCTATTATGCTCAGATCAGGCTGAGGGGGCCGGCTGCGAGGTACGTTGCGGTGGTGGTGGGGTGGGGGGGGTCTCCAACCAGTTCTGACCTAAAATGGCAATCGGGGTCCTATTGACGTCATAACCTTCTCCAAATCAAAAGGGGGCCTAGCGCCTGAAACAGGCAGGCTTCTATGGAGGTTTTTTAAATTTTTTTTTTACAGTCGTAAATCTGTGGAATTCTCTGCCCCAGAGAGCTGTGGAGGCTGGGTCATGGAATATATTTAAGGTGGAGATAGACAGATTTTTGAACAATAAGGGAGTCAAGGGTTATGGGGAGCGGGCAGGGAAATGGAGCTGAGCCCAAGATCAGATCAGCCATGATCTCATTGAATGGCGGAGCAGGCTCGAGGGGCCTAACGGCCTACTCCTGCTTCTTATTATGTTGTTATGCCCGGCAGTAGGCCCCTTTCAAAATGGTGCCGGCTGCATCGCCGGTGTCAACAGGGGTAGTGAGGATACCGGCCGCATTTTGAGGCCGTTACCGATCTGGTTAATGTCAGGTGAGGGCAATCAAAAATCGACCCCAAAAAGAGAGTTTTCGATACATAGAATGATCTTCTGAATAGAGTAGTGGCTGGTTCAGAGTTTGGAAGAACTGCAGTTAGCGCGCGGCCAGGGGAATGGTAGAGAAAGATAGAATTAGCAACACCCTGAACTAGGAGGGGGGGGGGGGGGTAACAAAAATGACAAGCGCAGTAATAATTTAAAGGCGAGCCAAAGTTTAAATCGCAGTGGATTTCTGTGGGTTTGCTGGCATATTTCAAATGATTCTGGAGTAAAAATGTACTTTGATACTCCTTGTGTTGGTACAGTAGGAGGATTACAGCTCATGCATGACAATGTGTTTCTAGCATTTTCCCTTGTCATTTTTATTCTTCATTTCCAGAGAATTTGACTTTATAGTCAGAGATATCAATGTACAGAAATTCAGGGGACACTCTGCCACTCTAGCTTAAACAAAACTTTGAAAGTGGATTACTCACACAAATCTGCATTTTTACGAGTCCTTTTTGCAAAATCAAAAAACAAATGTGAATAGTAAAACAGTGACAAGGTCTGGTATCGATGCTGCCTGGGCTCGTTGACCTACACTGGCTCCCGGGTCCGACAACGCCTCGATTATAAAATTAACTTCCTTGTTTTCAAATCCCTCCGTGGCCTCGCCCCCCCCTCCCTATCTCTGCAACCTCCTCCAGTCCTACAACCCTCCGAGATCTCTGCGCTCCTCCAATTCTGGCCTCTTGCGCAATCCCCGATTTTCATCGCTCCACCATTGGCGGCCGCGCCTTTAGCTGCCGAGGCCCTAAAGTTCCAGAATTCCCTTCCTTTTCAGGTGTAAAACTGCCGCAAAGCATAAAAATTTAGCGGTGGGTTGGTCTGCAGCCAATCTGTGTGGGCGTTGGTCCCAACGCCCACCTTATTCAGCAGGAGTATAAAAAGAATATGATATTCAGCTATATCCCATTCATGGAGTATAAAATATCACTCACGATTCATTATCTATAACCATGCTTGGAGTTTTAAAGATATTGCAAAAGACCCATGCCACGATTATCAATGATAAATTAAATTGATGAAGTTTATTATAAAAAGGATGGGCAAAGGTACTAAAGCCCGTTCTCTTAGAGTGCCAAGGGCATGCTACCAGTTTCACCCCACATTACAGACTCTAGTAGTTCACCTACAACTGCAGTGAGAGTAACCCATAATTTCCTGGTTTACCCATTTCTCTGTGCCACCCACCAGCCCTCTGCCACAACAATCCTTGCCACAGTTTTTGAAATGATCTCTTCCCTGCTATACCTCAGGATCCTTGGAAGTATCAGGAAGGATCAGGTCCTGGAAATTTGCCCAGTATGAGTCGGAGTAACCTCTTCAGTACCATCTTTCTGAATAATAACCGCAACTCGCTTGCTTCTACAATCTGAATATCCATCCCCTCTATGAATACCGAGGTGAAGTACTGGCATTTCTGTCATTCCCTCATGCTTGACATCCTACATCTCTCAGCCCCATCTTAACTCAAGGCATCAGAAGTGGGCTGACCAGACAGTTTACCCGCTCGCATGGCGTTCTCTATTCACTTTCACGAGGTTGGCGCTGCGGGGTCCAGGGTCAGGTAGTGGTTCAGGGCGTCGCAGATGCTGATCAGCGACGACAACATTCTTGCTATACAACGCTTCCTCGTTCTACCGGCCACCATGCAGAACGGGCGAATCACGTTCACATCACCGCGTTTGCACCAACATGCCCGCTTTCAGCGGTGGAAACTTTTAAAAAAATGAAAGTTTTGTTTTTAAACATGAAGAAGAATGAAATGGAAAATGAATGTTGCTGCTTTGAAGCACTCATCGATGCAAAGTCTATTTTTCTTCACTGTTTCTTTAAGGAAACATAGGATAGAATTCTATTCATTATTACATAGGATTACATAGAATATACAGCATAGAAACAGGCCACTCGGCCCAACCAGTCCATGCTGGCATCTCTGCTCCAATTGAGCTTCCTTCCATCCTTCCTTATCTAACTCTCAGGAAAGGATGAACAGGCTGGGTGGGTCTCTTTTCTCTTGAAAAGCCAAGGCTGAGGGGTGACCAAATAGAGATCTTTAAAAATTATGAATGATTTTTAAAAATTATCGAACAGCATAACCCTCTATTCCCTTCTCCCTCATATGTTTATCCAGCCTCCCCTTAAATGCATCTACAGTATTCGCTTCAACCACTCCCTGTGGTAGCGAATACCACATTCTTGCCACTCTCTGGGTGAAGAAGTTTCTTCTGAATTCTCTATTGGATTTCTTGGTGACTATCTTGTATTGATGGCCTCTAGTTTTGCTTTTCCCCACAAGTGGAAACATTCTCTCTGTGTCTATCAAACCCCTTTAAAATTTTAAAGACCTCTATTAGGTCACTCCTCAGCCGTCTCTTTTCAAGAGAAAAGAGACCCAGCCTGTTCATCCTTTCCTGATAGTTATAACCTCGCAGTTTTGGTATCATCCTTGTAAATCTTTTCTGCACCCTCTCCAGTGCCTCTATATCCTTTTTATAATATGGAGACCAGAACTGTACGCAGTACTCTTAAGTGTGGTCTAACCAAGGTTCAATACAAGTTTAACATAACTTCCCTACTTTTCAATTCTATCCCTCTAGAAATAAACCCTAGTGCTTGGTTTACTTTTTATGGCCTTATTGACCTGCATCACAAATTTTAGTGATTTGTGTATTTGTTCTCCCAGATCCCTTTGCTCCTCTACTCCATTTAGATTCTTATTTTCTAAGTAATATATGACCTCTTTATTATTCTTACCAAAATGTAATACCTCACACTTATCTGTGTTGAAATTCATTTGCCAATTATGTGTCCATTCTGCAAGTTTATTACTGTTGGTTTCATGCAAGTTACGAAAACAGATCTTATTTGGCTAAATGCGAGAGCTTGGTTGACAATAGTTTTTAAGATGTCCCTGTCCATCTTCACACCATCCCCGTTATTCTGCTGCAGCTCGAGAAGGAGCTGTCACACACTGTTTGTACAGTGGCCGCTCAGTGACAGCAACAATAGAAAATGAAATTGGATCGGAGAATGACCAAATACTTTTTGGGACCCAGTCTAGCACAGGGTTCCTCAATGCTACAACTTGTTATCTAGGTTCATCCAAACCCGGTAAAGATGCTTCATTGTCATTGGTACACCATCTCTGAGGTAGCCTTATTTGTATTGCAGCGCTGCAAAAACCCTATCGCCATGACTGATTATAATACATAAAAAAAAAAGACTTGCATTAATATAATGCCTTTCACGACTTCAGGACATCCCAAAACGCATAGCAAGCTCCCACAAACAGCAATGAGATAATGTCCAGAAAATCATCTTTTTTTTTGAAAAAGAAAGACTTGCATTTATAGAACGCCTTTCACAGCTACCGGACGTCTCAAAGCGCTTTACAGCCAATGATGTACTTTTTGAAGTGGAGTCACTGTTGTAATGTGGGAAACGCGGCAGCCAATTTGCACACAGCAAGGTCCCACAAACAGCAATGTGATAATGACCAGATAATCTGTTTTTGTTATGTTGGTTGAGGGAGAAATATTGGCCCAGGACACCGCGGATAGCTCCCCTGCTCTTCAAAATAGTGCCATGGGCTCTTTTACGTTCACCTGAGAGAGCAAGCTGGGCCTTCTGAAAGACGGCACCTCCGACAGTGCAGCACTCCCTCAGCACTGCGCTGGAGTGTCAGCCTAGATTTTTGTGCTCAAGTCTCTGGAGTGGGACTTGAACCCACAACCTTCTGACTCAGAGGCGAGAGAGCTCCCAGCTGAGCCACAGCTGACCCATAAGGAATAAAGATTAGCCAGGACAACAGTGATAACTCCCCTGCTCTTCTTCAAAATAGTGCCATGGGCTCTTTTACATCCACCTGAGGGGGCAGACGGGGCCTCGGTTTAACGTCTCATCCGAAAGATGGTGCCTCCGACAATGCAGCATTCCCTCAGTATTGCATTGGATTATGTGCTCAAGTCTCTGGAGTGGGACTTGAACTCTCAACCTTCTGACTCAGAGGCGAGAGCGCTACCCACTGAGCCACGGCTGATAAGTGACACTTTGCTGTGATTTACTGCATTGATCCTCAGGCTGTTCCTGGCTAATCCCTCCCGCCCCCCACCCCACCAACAAACTTTTAACACTAGTGCCTTCCATAGCAGACCAACCTGCCGACTTTTACCGGCAAGGATTGGAAAAAAAGATAATGGCTTCTTGGGCCAGGTACAAAAAGGGGTTGCCGGTACTTGTGGAACAGTGACCCCAGCATGAGTGAGCACCTCCAGGAGTCGAGGAGCGAAAAAAGGGCAGGCACTTATCGTTATCGCCTCCTCCATAGCCGCACCATGGGTGCTGTTATGGTTTAGAGGAACCAAATCCTATCGTACCAGCTAGGGTTGCCAACCCTCCAGGACTGCCCTGCAAACGGCGGACTGCAGAATAATGAAAAACAAAAGGAATGTGCATAGTGGGCACAACTCGCGCTCAAACCCACCGCGCTCCCCCCACCCCCACCCCTCTCCGTTTCTTAAATACTTTTGGGCATTCAAACTGTTTGCTTAAGGTCAAAGAGGGAACGATGTAAAACAAAAAAGCTCATGGTTGCAGATGGTGGGACTAACTATGGGAGAAATTCTTAAAACACGCTAGGAATTTGGCTGGTCTCCAGATAGCCTGCAGAGACCTGGCCCTATGGAGTGGAGCACTCATTGCGATCACCCACCAGCTCAAGGAAATAAGGTTCCTTTGTAACCGCAGAATGCGTACATATTTGTTTATCATTAGCATTCTGCCTGGTGTGCAATTTTACAAGTACAAAATGCAGATTCAGTTTCTTTCCAGGATAAAAATTAAATGATTTGAGCGTTTCCTTTCAGCCCTGTTATTTACAAGTGATCAAAGCACACAAATTGCTGCATTCAATAATTTATTGCTATTACTGTTTTATTGCAGCTTTACCAAGTAGCACTTTCCACGTCTGGCATAAAATAGACGGCCAAGTAGATTTCATCCAGTTGTAAAATTTAAACAGACTCCACGCATCAGGACCTACTCAGTTTCGTTTGCAAACAGCTCACATGCAAAGAGTGCTTTTTCTAGCCTTAGCTATCTATAAATGGGCTGACTATACAGCACCAGTACCATCCATCCAAGCCAGAGACAAACTGCACTTTTGCAAAGGACAGTGTTCACTGTCCAAGTATTTCAGGACATGTCGCCAAACTCTCAGAATCATACAGCACAGAAGGAGGCCATTCGGCCCATTGTGCCTGTGCCAGCTCTTTGAAAGAGCTCTCCAGTTAATCCCACTCCCCCCTGCCCTTTCCCCATAGCCCTGAAAATTTTTCCCCTTCAAATATTTATCCAATTTCCTTCTGAAACTTACTTTTGAATCAGCTTCCATCACCCTTTCGGACAGTGCATTCCAGATCACAACTCGTTGCGTAAAAAAAAAATTCTCATCCCCCCCCTGCCCCCTCTTGCTCTTTTGCCAATTATTGTAAATCTGTGCCCTCCGGTTACCGACCCTCCTGCCAGTGGAAATAGTTTCTCCTTATCTACTCTATCAAACTCCTTTGTGATTTTGAAGACCTCTTATTAAATCTCCCCTTAACCTTCTCTGCTCAAGGCCCTTATTTCACATATTTGAAAGAAAAGATAGTTAATAAACATGAAAACAGCTGTTTTGCTGGCATCTGTGTTGCACATCACCCCAGCTTTCAAAACACGAAATAAAACAGATTTCGGTTTGCATGTAGAGGTATATGTGGAGATTTAAGAGAGCTGTTTGCCTTTAAAACATATTACACATTGAGAGTGGCCAAGGGGCATTTTTCTAGTGAGTACAGCTATTGAATGTGCCTGAACAAGTGTTAGGTAGACAGATATATTGTGCGTGTGTGTGCGCGTGCGTCTCTCAGGAAGGAGATTGAGTCTCAGGATGGAGATCATGAAGCCTCTCAATGTCCAAAGGAGAGGCTGATGAAGTCACCAGTCTTAAAATGAACATAATTTAAAATAGTAAAAAATGTTTCAAGACTAGCATGAACACAAAAAAATCTCATTGCAACAGTCGTAATATAGACCTCATGGACAACAACAACAACAACAACAACTTGCATTTATATAGCGCCTTTAACGTAGTAAAATGTCCCAAGGTGCTTTACAGGAGTGTTAGCAGACACCAAGCCACATAAGGGGATGTTAGGACAGGTGGCCAAAAGCTTGGTCAAAGAGGTAGGCTTTAAGGAGTAACTTAAAAAGGAGAGTGAAGCGGAGAGATTTAAGGAGGGAATTCCAGAGCTTAGGGCCTCGGCAGCTGAAGGCACGGCCACCAATGGGGAAGCGATGAAAATTGGGAATGCACAAGAGTGCTGCAAAAACCCTGTCACCATGACTGACCAGAACACATTAAAAGAAAAACTTGCATTTATATAGCGCCTTTCACAACCTCAGGACATCCTAAAGCTCGTTACAGCCAATGAAGCACTTTTGAAGTGTAGTCACTGTTGTAATGTAGAAATCGCAGCAGCCAAATTGCGCACAGTAAGCTCCCACAAACAGCAACGCGATAATAACCAGATAATCTGTTATAGTGATGGTGATTGAGAGAGATAAATATTGGCCTCAGGACACCGGGGATAACTCCCATGCTCTTTTTTAAAATAGTGGCATGGGATCTTTTACGCCCATCTAAGGTGGCAGACGGGGCCTCGGTTTAACGTCTCATCTGAAAAAAGGCACCTTCGAACAATGACGGACAGGAAAAGACCCTCTGGTCCATTCCAGCCTGTCCAAAACAATTGAGATACCTTGCGTATCAGAATATATACACCTCTCCACCTCACCCAAAACCATGTGATCCTTCCTGCGAACTAGATGGGCCGTGGCCTTTTATCATCTAGAAATTCCTATGTTACCGCACATGGTGCTGTTTATTAGACTAATACTTATTGGGACAAACTTTCAAGGCCACACAGGCTTCCCTTAGTAGATGGGTAGAATTATAATATATACTGACCCATGGAAAATAGTCTACTCCTGAAAGTTTGTAGTACCTCTTTAGCAAGAAAAATATTCAATTATCCAATAATTCAAATGAACCGATTTTGACTTGAGAAGGGGACTGAATAATCTCCCAAATTTCAATTAAAAAAAATAAATTAGAAACCCAGGTAAAGGGCCAAGGCAAGCAGTGCAGGACGCCAAAGCTGAAAAGAGAAGGAAAGAAGATGTGGTAAATCAAATGGTGATTTAAGTGTCAACCGTGGCTCAGTGGGTAGCACTCTCGCCTCTGAATCAGAAGGTTGTGGGTTCGAGCCCCACTCCAGGGACTTGAACACAAAATCTAGGCCGACACTCCCAGTGCATTACTGAGGGAGTGCTGTACTGTCGGAGGTGCCGTCTTTCGCATGAGACGTTAAATCCGAGGCCCCGTCTTCCCTCCCACGGCACTTTTCAAAGAAGAGCAGGGATGTTCTCCCAACGTTTATCCCTCAACCAACACGTGGTCATTTGTTTCATTGCTGTTTGTGGGAGCTTGCTGTGCACAAATTGTCTGCTGCGTTTCCTGCATTACAACAATGACTGCACTTCAAAAGTACTTCATTGGCCGTAAAGCGCTGAGGTCGTGAAAGGTGCTATATAAATGTCCCTTCTTTCTGATTAGATTACACCAGGTTGGATTTTAAAAGCCTGTAGATTGTCGGAAGGCGGCAAGGTGAAGTAGGAGATAGTGGGATCGATCTTGATTCCAACACATTGTCTTTCACAAGGCAGCTGCCAGAATATTTACTGTTAAAATTTCCAGCAATCCCTTTATGATACAGCAGAAAAATTGAAGACATATACAGGACCACAGAAATCTTATCAGATCACAGTATACTCTCAGGAACAAATGAATCTACCTGTAAGTTTTTAATTTTGATGCTGCTGCAGGGAACTGACAGCAGTAAAGACCCCGTGCAAGAGGAGAATGGAAAAAAAACAACAGTTTAAACAGTGGCAGCAGTTGTGTGCTCATATAAAAATGTAGGAACAGCAGTTCCTGCGATCATTAAAATTCCATCCATTTTCTACCAGAACGGCATTTCCAAAAGCACAATGGAAGTCGTTGAGACTCTAATTCTGCCGTCGGCGGGGGGGGGACGGGGGACAACGATTGCATGACTGATGAATCTTTGACAGGACGATAGGGAACAAAACGGCCAACAGATCAGCACACCACGGCCAGCAGAGCAATCCGTACGAGGCTATCAGTTGGATCTGGGAAGACTGCTGCCTCGTAACGCATTTCAAGCACGTCTCTGCGCGGTAACAATCTGGGCCACCTTAACACAACACTAAGCGGCACTTTCAAGACACACCATTCACAGGAGCCAACTAAAAATAAAGGGGGAGAAATTTGGTATCGCCCCGTTTGGGGCGCAATTATCGGCCGGGCGCAAAGTTTAGCGCCTGGCGCTAATTATCGCCTCCGACTGCAAACTTGGTTTTTATCGCCCCTGGAGGTGATTTGAGCGTTAAATCAGGCGCTACACACCTCTCTTAAGGCGCTAACGCCGAGGGGCGAGGCGCTACCTCAGAGCGCTGGCGAAGCTCAGGTGATGTCAGTTAGCAATGGAACACAGACACACTGGCGCCGGCCAGTTCTTAAAGGGGAGGGTCGATCTTGCTCTCCAGCCACACCCTGCTCATTGCAGCCTTGAATCTCGGCCTGGAGAGACCTGTACATCAATTTTGCTGGAAAGAACAATGGAGAGGCCCAGGGAAAGAGCTCAGAGTCCAACCCCCATAGTCTCATCTAAATCGATGCAAGGAAGGTCAAATCAAAATGAACCTGCAAAGTGCTGCTCAGTACCCAAAACTCCTTCACACAGCGTTGAATCTCTCCAGAAGTTTCTCTCTCACTCTCTCTCTCTGAATGCGTGGTGCATAAATGTCGCTGACAAAAAAAGGCAGGAAGCGGCCGCCTTTAAATAGTGCTCTCCCAGTCCCTTCCTGACTGCAAAACGCTCCCCTCTACCTGTCGTTGCTAGCGGCAGGCAGAAAGGCAGGGGGGCGCCACTCAATATCTGGTCCGGGGTGCTACCCGGGCGTTGCACGCTCGACTGACATCACGATCCGCGGACGCAGGAGATCGTGGCGGAAGTGTTTAGCGCCGCCGCAAAATATCTGGTCAATTTTGCAAGCGGCGCAAACATCGCCCTCTTAGGGCACTAACGGGAGGCGCTAATCAACCGAATTTTTATTGAAAAGGAAAGAAAGAGCTTGCATTTATATAGCAACTTTTGCGACCTCAGAACGTCCCAAAGTGCTTTATAGCCAATGAGGTACTTTTCTTTTTGAAGTGTAGTCACTGCTGTAATGTAGGGAAATGTGGCAGCCAATTTGCGCACATAAAATCCCACAAACAGCAATGAGATAAATGACCAGATCATCTGTTTTAAGTGATGTTAGTTGAGATGTAAATGTTGGCCAGGGCTCCGGGGAGAATCCCCCTGCTCTTTTTTGGAATAGTACCGTGGGATCTTTTACGTCCACTTGAAGGGGCAGACGGGGCCTCGGTTCAACGTCTCACTGAAAGACGTTATACCTAGCCCTGGTACCAAATGTCATTCTTGATTTGGCTAAAAATGATTTTAATGTTAATCGCACACAGCCTTTAACCCTTTCAACCATCAATTCTGGCCATGCAGCTGCTCTCAGAATGGCACTGGGCTCTGGTGGTGTTCGAGTTATCTCTCAATGCCACTTTTGTCCGTTAATGATGGACAATTGCTTTTTTGTTGCTCCTGAAAAATTCTGATGCAAGTGGATTAATTTCATTCAGAAAATATCACACAGTTCTAACTTAAAGGCAAAATAGTGACTGCAGAGATTGTGTGAAGACTGGAGGAGGGTGGGGGGGGGGGGGGGGGGGGGGTGGGGAAAGAACCAAAGAGATTAAGGGATAAATAATATCCATTATGGCGTGTATTCCTGGTGCATAACTGACGAGTGCCCAAGCCGGGAGGCTCGGCAGAAATTAGGCCGCGTGCCTCATTATAATAATAGTGGTGAGCTGCCGGTGCCCATCACACCTCTAGAGGCAGCTTGCCCGTTGGGCGGGATCCAGCTTGCCCGCCTTGCCTCAACTGTAGCGGCCCTAAGGTTAACCTGACGGGAGAGGATAGAGAACGTGCGGGGTGGGATGGGGTGGCGTGGGTGGTGCTGAGTGCGGTAGTGACGGGGAGCCGGGAGGGACGATCCGTTTTAAAAGTAAAGCTTTCGTTTTGGTGTTGGCCTCCCAACGATCCCTTTAAGGACCACTGGTTGGGCCACATGCAGACCGTGTAATGCAGGCCCCTCCGTGCTGCCGAATTTCCTGAAGGGGTCCTGAAACTGGGGTTAGACCCCTCATTTATATATATACACACACACACACACAAGGGCCTGACGCCCATTTCAGGCAGGCATCATGCGTGCCGAGGAAGCCACCTTTACCAGTATGGCCCGCCTGTACCCCAGACGCAGATGGGGCGCAGAACATTGCAGGACCAATTTCCTCCCCCTTTACATGCCTACTGCAGTGATTGTGAGTGAGCAGATTGTAAGCAAGATCCACCTCCATTCGCAGCTGTGACATTGTCCCCTCCATATCACACGAAAGGAAGTGCAGATGTACATGGCTCCACAGACGCGAGTGTCAAATACAAGAGTCCTCACCCACGATTCCCTACAGAGCGGGTTCCTGACGTTGGAGCCAGGGCCGTTTGGATGGAGGCAACAGAGCAGAGAGCCTGGGCACTTGCCCGCAGGAAGGAGTCATCCTGAGGGGTTCTTCTGCACCAACACCACTAGCAAAGAGGTGCGACAGTGGGAGGCCCATTCACATCTCCTGCAAGAAATGGAGTGCGATGTGGCGGGGACAGGGGGGTGGGAAGAAGTATAATCACTTGAGTATAAAAGATTAAGGCGCGATCTAATTGAGGTGTTTCAAATGATTAAAGGATTTGATAGGGTAGATAGAAGGAAACTATTTCCTCTGGTGGGAGAGTCCAGAACAAGGGGGCATAATCTTAAAATTAGAGCTAGGCCATTTAGGGGTGATGTCTGGAAGCACTTCTTCACACAAAGGGGAGTGGAAATCTAGAACTCTCTTCCCCCAAAAAGCTGTTGAGGCTGGGAGTCAATTGAAAATTTGAAAACTGAAATTGTTAGTTTTTTTTAGGCAAGGGTATTGAAGGTTAGAGAACCAAGGTGGGTAGATGGAAAGAAGATACAGATCAGCCATGATCTAATTGAATGGTGGAACAGGCTTGAGAGGTTGAATGGCCTCCCCCGTTCCTATATTTCTAGGAACAAAACTTAAACAAGGAGAAAATGACTCATTTAAAAAAAAAGTACACCGTCCCCGTCACTTAAAACACCACGTTTAAAACGGGCTATCGCTTATATCGGCCAGAACCCGATAACCAGTATCTATTTGCAATAACGTCAATTTCAACATTGCCGGTTATAGCTTCTTAAGTGTGCCGTTTATTTCGGGCAGAAACAGCCAGTGAGTTCCGGGAATTTTATTCAATTGCTCTACAGACTGGATGGCGGTGTTCAGCATCATTCCTACAGGAGCGACAAATATTACAGGCAGCCTTTAAGGGGAAAAGTATTTCCAGGGGACAGGTAGAGAATTCACGGAAACCTTTTTAAGAAAAACTAGCAGAACACGCACCTTACGCTGGACATGGTGACGAACACCAAGATCCCTCTGTTAGCACCTCTCACTCAGCTGACAGAATACAGCAAATACTAACCCTTTTCTGGCACTCTGGGCCCCCAGATGTCATATACGTTAATTGGATAGCTCTACCAAGAGAGTCGGCACAGGCACAGTGCGTAGAATGGCCTCCTTCTGTGCTGTATCATGCTACGAACCAAGATATACGTTACACCGCCCATTGCGGAGACCGGACAAATCACCTTCGCACGCACGCACCCACTATAAAGTGGTGGGGACTGTAAATTAAATAATGGGGAGACCGCCAGCAGTTAATTCAATTTGACGCCACCTCAGAGTATTGCACTGCTAACAGTAAGGGATGGATTTTGATACTGGGGCGGGTTGGGGTCGTGTCATCCACTTTTCGTGTTATCCACCCGACTGCAATTGGATGTGGGAGATTGTTGCAATTTTCACCTAATTGGGCAATTGAGTTCCAGCATGTGGGAACCCATGAACCAATTAGTGTTTTCAGTCTGAAAGTCGCCTCTGATGATGTCATCATTGCTGCTGCATTGAAGGTCTTCAGAGACTGCCTGGCCTTTGCTGTGAGAGGACCTGGATGCAAAGTGAGCAGCAGCAGCCCTAAGTCTGCTCCCAGATATTTTTACACCACCACTCCCAGATATATATATCTATATCTATCTATCTACATCCATCCAGCCAGCGTTCAGAACAGGCGTGCTTCACGTACAAAAAGGGTTAAAATCACAAAGGCCTTTCTAAATGGCATTATAGAGGCAAGTTAGTGCTTGTTAAGGGCCTTAACAGCCTATCCCACCTCTTGGAGGCGGGACGGAGTCGGGACCAGCAGACACGATTTAATGAAAATTGCGTGGAGGTGGGATGGAGGCGGACTTGTGCCCACCCGCCAGTTTTCACAATTTTAACCCCCCACACGCCTCCAAACCCGCCTCCATGGGTCAATGAAAATCCAGCCCCAAGTGTCAGATGAAAGACTCAATTATCAGGCGAGTTGTATTTTAACGACAGAAACATGGTGTAAAGGCAGGACGCCTTGCCCTGGGTGAGGGGTGTCTAGCAGGAAAGAACCAAGCTAACATTTTTTTTTTGCCAAAGCTGCTGAATGTGGAGTCTCAACTCTGAGGACACGTGCAAGAAGAAATGGACCAATCATATTTATATAAAAACAGAAAATGCTGGAGATGCTCAGCAGGTCAGGCAGCATCTGTGAAGAGAGAAACAGAGTCAACGTTTCAGGTCGATGACCTTTCGTCAGAACTGGTTTCTTCAGAACTTGTATATTTATATACACACACACACACACACACACGAGAAACACTTCTAGTTGCACTCCGCTGTTAGAAACAAAATCCCACTTTCATTTCCTTATAACCCCGACCCATTACTGTACTGCCATTGGAACGATTACAAGACAGTCGTGTCCAACAGCTGCAGTCAACAAACATCAGACCGTCAAGTGAAATATCTACCCATGAATTTTTAAAACCAGGGGTTAAATGATCACTCTGCAGTTAGCGGTGGTCTATTCTACAGCCTGAACAATCCTGCTACTTGCAAGAATTCAGATTGTTTAAACAACGGCGCAGCCTCAACACCTACACGTTCATTTGTGCATTTCTCACTGGCAAAAGTGTCTCATTTAGACCTCAGAAAGGGCAGAAAACATGCTGGTGAATGTATTTTCTTAAACTGACTGCCACCCCTCTCCCAGCATGCTTGACCCATTTTATATTCTCAATCAGAAGTGCCAGGGTGCCTGGAAGGCCTCCAAATATGCTTGAGCCGTGACAGGAAAGGTGCGAGGTGACGAGACACAATTGTACGGGTGCTGTCCATGTTTTTATTTTAAGACTTCATCTTTGACTCTTCCATAAGTTGTATTAAAGTGAGAAGTCGCACAACACCAGGCTATAGTCCAACAGCTTTATTTGAAATCACAAGCTTTCAGAGCGCTGCTCCTTCGTCAGGCTCCGCATCATAAGTTGTATTGGCAGACGTCCAAGTCACACCTTCTGCCATTGGCTTTGAGACTTGTTGGGGCTTGTGGACTTTGTAGCAGAAAACAGGCCATGAATCACGCACCAACTTGGTGCCACTTATAAGATTTTCAAATGGCCTATGGTGAAATCCTGACTAGACCGAAGACTGGCTCCACCTTTTACATTCAGTAAGACAATAACCTTGATTTGCCAGGGATTACATAGAATGTACAGCACAGAAACAGGCCATTTCGGCCCAACAGGCCTATGCTGATGATAATGCTCAACACGAGCCTCCTCCCATCCCTCTTCCTCTAAAACTATCAGCATATCCTTCTATTCCTTTCTCCCTCCTGTATTTATTTAACTTCCCCTTAAATGCATCAATGCTATTCGCCTCAACCACTCCTTGAGGTAGCGAGTGTCACATTCTTGATGGGGAGAACCAGGGCAAGAACAATGGTGAGAAGATAAGGATGACTAAGAGGAGGACAAAAGGAGTCGTCACATCCCAATATTCCACCACAAAAGATTATATCTGGATTTTCATGCTGTGTTTTAAAAAAAAGAGATATACCTTGTGCAAAAAGAAAACAACCTCAATGCCAAAACATGCATAAAACAAGATGAGTATTGCAGAGGAGGACAATAACTACTGTCCAATCGCCCTGATACTGGTACTTTCTAAACTTAAGAAAACTGCGGTAGTCTCTCAAACGATCGTGAAAAGCTGGTCTAATCTATAATCACTAGCTTGTTTCTGGCATGGCCATTCAACGGCTAATCCTTTTGCCTATGTCACATTCCTCTGGAACTTTAGTGATTCATCCACCATTGCCTGTGACATCGCTAGAAATTTCCACTGTGCTTTCAATGAGTTGCGATGCAAAATGGGCCAAAAACTGGATCATGGGATGAGGACAGAAAGCGCTGATCAAACATTGTATAGAATCCCACCGCCCTGAGGTTGCTATGACTCAAGATGAATTATGTAGACCGTAAGCTTACGTAGATAATCTGCAGCTTCACTTGGTTACTTTAGTGGTGCAGGTTGTACAACTTTCCCATAAGGGATTTAGTGGGCTGGTATCTATGACAGAGCAAATGACACATGGTCTGCAGAGTCAATGGGCTGACTGGCCTTTTCTCATTCTATGTCTTGTTATTACCAGAATACACTGCGGAATATGCTAAAATGGTTTACTAAAAAAGAAAATGTAAACAGAAGTGTTCCGAGTGACGATTTTAATGTGGCTCAGTGGGCAGCACTCTCGCCTCTGAGTCAGAAGGTCGTGGGTTCATAGTCCCACTGCATACACTTGAGCACAAAATCCAGGCTGACACTCCAGTGCAGTATTGAGGGAGTGCTGCACTGTCGGAGGTGCCGTCTTTCCATTGAGATGTTAAACCGAGGCCCCGTCTGCTCTCTCAGTTGGATGAAAAAGATCCCCTGGCACTATTCCACTAAAACAGATTAGCTGGTCATTTGTTTCATTGCTGTTTGTGGGATCTTGCTGTGTGCAAATCAGCTGTTGCGTTTCCTACATAACAACAGTGACTACACTTTAAAAGTACTTCATTGGCTGTAAAGTGCTTTGGGACGTCCTTCCAGAGACTTGAGCACAAAAATCTTGGCTGACACCCCAGTGCAGCGCTGAGTGAGCTCTACACTGTCGGAGGAGCCGTCTTTCCGATGAGACATTAAACCGAGGCCCTGTATGCTCTCTCAGGTGGATGTAAAAGATCCCATGGCACTATTTTGAAGAAGAGCAGGGGAGTTATCCCTGGTGTCCTGGCCAATATTTATCCTTCAACCAACATCACTAAAACAGATTATCTGGTCATTATCACATTGCTGTTTGTGGGAGCTTGCTGTGCGCAAATTGGCTGCCGCGTTTCCTACATTACAGCAGTGACTACACTCCAAAAAGTACTTCATTGGCTGTAAAGTGCTTTGGGACATCCAGAGGTCATGAAAGGCGCTATATAAATGCAAATGTTTCCTATTTTTTCTTTTACACAATTGAGAATTAACTCAGGAAGCACGAATTTCCTACAAAGCTAAGCTCCCAATCCCAGTTGTCAGTGGGATGAAAAGCCAGCCTGTTTGTGCACATTTCTGAGCAACCAGTGGCATTAGTGGAGACCTGGAAGCAGACTGCCTGCCCGCCCTCAATCACAAGGTACTAACCCATCCGGAGGGAAGGGGATGTAAATAAGAGCGTGCCGTACTCGATGAGAGAGAGAGCAACTTTATTTTGAGGGAGAAGAATTTTCTCTTCTCCCTCGAGCTTCTCGGCACACTTGGCCGAGAAGATGACGACTAGATAACAAGCTCCCAAGCCTCCATCAAGACTGTTCTAAATCACGATTCCCAGGAGGTCTCCAAATGTGACCCATGTCATTTCTGTCTGTGATTCATTCTCTCTCTTTCTCTCTCGTCGTCATTGCAGTGAAGCTTCTGACCTCTACACGACAACAGACAAGATTAATAACTCACCTCGTGGAGGACTGCAGGCCCAGAGCTATGTCCTACAATTTCACGAAACAGTGAGTTGAGGCTCTACGGAGTTGTGATTTTAAAAAAATACAGAAAAAAGTGCAATACTTACCTTGTTTAACTAAGAATAATGGAAAAGATCCAAATCAAATTTTAAGATTAAGCTGTCTTTCACCAATTGGAGGAAAGAAAGTATAAAATCTAAAGTAGCAAGCCTGCCTATAAAGTAGCCTAAGCAACAACAGCAGTTATATAGTGTCTTTAATCTAAATCCAGTATAGAATGACACTCCCACTGCCAGTACTGAGGGAGTGCTGCACTGTCGGAGGTGCCAGTTTTCAGGTGAGCTGTTAAACCGAGGCCCCGTCTGCCTGCTCAACTGGACATAAAAGATCCCACGGCATTATTTCAAAGAAGAGCAGGGGAATTCTCCCCGGTGTCCTGGATAATATTCATCCCTCAAAACAACATCACTAAAAAAAAAAACAGGGTAGCTGATCATTATCACATTGCGGTTTGTGGGATCTTGCTGTGCACCAATTGGCTGCCACTTTTCCTACATTACAACAGTAACCATTTCAAAAGTACTTAATTGGCTGTGAAGTGCTTTGGGACATCCAGAGATTGTGAAAGGCGCTATATAAATGCAAGTCTTTTCTTTTTTAATGTAGAAAAATATCCCAATGTGCTTCACAGAGCTGTAATCAAAATATGAATGCAGAGTCAAAGCAGGAGATATTAGGAGGAGTGACCAAAATCTTCATCAAAAAGGCAAATCTTAAAAGGAGGAGAGGGGAGTGGAGAAGTGGAGCTGTATAGGGAGGGAATTCCAGAGCGTGGGGCCTAGGCGGGCGAAGGCACAGCTACCAATGATGGGGTGGAGGGAGTGTGGGATGTACAGGAGGCCAGAGTCAGAGGAACAGAGAGTGACACAGTTTCTGTCCACAGGTTTGATACACAATAGCAAATAAACCAATAAGGAATCACATTTAATAGAGGCCAGATGTATCCATTCTTCTCACTTGTGCAAGAGTGAGAGAGGCCAAAATGAGAAAATTGCATGTCTATAGCAGGTAGCAAATTAGAAAGAATGAAAGACTTGCATTTCTATAGCACCTTTCACAACCTCGGTACGTCCCAAAGTGCTTTACAGCCAATGAAGTACTTTTAAAGTGTAGTCACTGTTGTAAGGTTGGAAACGCAGCAGCCAATTTGCGCACAGCAAGCTCCCACAAACAGCAATGTGATAATGACCAGATAATCTGTTTTAGCAATGCTGATTGAGGGATAAATATTTGCCAGGACACCGGGGATAACTCCCCTGCTCTTCTTCGAAATAGTGCCGTGGGATCTTTTTATGTCCACCTGAGGGGGCAGGCGGGACCTCGGTTTAACATCTCATCGGAAAGACGGCACCTCCGACAGTGCAGCACTCCCTCAGCACTGCACTGAGTGTGTCAGCCTGGAGTTATGTGCTCAAGTCCCTGGAGTGGGACAGTGAAATCTCTTTCAAATGCAAAATCTGGGATTTAGTTGGATTTTTCTGAGTTAGCTAAAGTAAGAACAATTCAGAGATTGAGCAGATTCTTTCCTCAAGGGATTATGCCCTTATTTGGGCGATGAGAAGCACCATGTTATGCAGCTGGATAAATATTGAACTAGTTACTTACATCAATTTTGTGTACAGTAAACCTGTACAAGGAGTTGGCAAAGACAGTTCTGCACCTGTGATTCCCACACATCGAATCGGGGGCAATTTTAACCTCATCCATCCAACGGGAAACTCACGGGATCGGGTGGAACGCACCCCGCCCAATATATAATTCCCCACTGACTTCAATGGAGAGTAAGACTGAGTGGGTCGTAAAACCAGCGTTGCACCCGAACTCGTCGGTTTCCCGGCGGGTGGGTTACGTTCAAATTGCCCCCCCAATATTGAGTTCTTGATCTCAACTCTGCCGTTGGGAAGAGGTCAGCCACGCCTCCATGTTGGAGTGATGAGGCAAAGAGACAAAAGTCAAACATGGTACTACATTCTCATGTGGAGAGAATTATTCCAGAATAAACTATTGAACGAGACAGCTGGTTGGGGACTGCACTCGCCTGGTTCCATTCTTATCTATCCAGTCGTAGCCAGAGAATCACCTGCAATGGCTTCTCTTCCCGCTCCCGCACCGTTACCTCTGATGTCCCCCGAGGATCTATCCCTGGCTCCCTCCTATTTCTCATCTACTTGGTGACATCATTCGAAAACACAGCGTCAGTTTCCACATGTACGCTGACGACACCCAGCTCTACCTCACCACCATTTCTCTCAACCCCTCCACGGTGTCTAAATTGTCAGACTGCTTGTCTGACATGAGCAGAAATTTCCTCCAACTAAATATTGGGAAGACCGAAGCCATCGTCTTCGGACCCTGCCACAAACTCCGTTCCCTAGCCATCGACTCCATCCCTCTCCCTGCATTTGTCTGAGGCTGAACCAGCCTGTTCGCAACCTTGGTGCCATATTTGACCCTGAAATGAGCTTCCAACCACATATCTGCAGCATAACTAAAACCGCCTAATTCCACCTCCGTAACATCGCCCATCTCCGCCCTTGCCTCAGCTCATCCACTGCTGAAACCCTCATCCATGCCTTTGTTACCTCTAGA
The DNA here is from genome assembly GCA_030390025.1 of Squalus acanthias. Lineage (NCBI taxonomy): Eukaryota > Metazoa > Chordata > Chondrichthyes > Squaliformes > Squalidae > Squalus > Squalus acanthias. The sequence continues at coordinate 137,551,347 of CM059432.1, read as the reverse complement.
CTTGACTATTCCAACGCACTCCTGGCTGGTCACCCACATTCCACCCTACGTAAACTTGAGGTCATCCAAAACTCGGCTGCCCGTATCCTAACTCACACCAAGTCCTGTTCACCCATCACCCCTGTGCTCGCTGATCTACATTGGCTCCCGGTTTAGCAACGCCTCGATTTAAAAATTCTCATCCTTGTTTTCAAATCCTTCCAGGGCCTCGCCCCTCCCTATCTCTGTAATCTCTTCCAGCCAGTTTGCTGACAGCAAGGTCCCACAAACAGCAATGAGATAATAAGCAGATAATTTGTTTTAGTGATGTTGGTTGAGGGATAAATATTGGCCAGAACACTGAGGATAACTCCCCTGCTCATCTTCGAAATAGCGCCATGGGATCATTTACATCCACCTGAGAGGGGTCACAGGGCCCTCGGTTTAACGTCTCCTCTGAAAGACGGCACCTCCCACAGTGCAGCGCACCCTCAGTACTGGCACTGGGAGTGTCAGCCTAGATTATGTGCTCAAGTCTCAGGAGTGGGACAATGGCTCAACTCTCAGCAGATTTGCCCTTTCTGTAAGCTGGTACGCAAGAGGCCTAAATGTGACTAAACCACAAAAGCAAGACAATGGTGTCAAAGGGGAGAAGACAGCACTAGTGATAGATGATTCTTCCATACAATATCTTCCTTTGAGGCGCAGTGCCCTGGTGACAAAAGCTGCTCACACAGCAGTAGGTTACACTTAGTACCAGCTAGAGTTAGCTGCTGCATCGGGAGCACTCGCCCTTCATTTCTACAACACGCTAGCTTTTGTGCTGTGCTACCGATGAAGTAAGACTTATACTGGCTCCGAGTGGGTAGCTGCAAAAAAGCCGAGAGCGTTAAAAAAAAAAAAATTCATGCGATTACACATCCAGAGAAAGATCTCAGGGTGCTACAAAAAAACAAGTGTGAGAAGATTTAAAAAAGGTGCAGGGTGTCTGATAAGCTTGGCTGGTTTCGTTTGGGCTGGAGAATTTTGCATACACACTCCAGGTGCAGGAACTTGAAAGTGCTGCGACGTGTTGAATTGTGCTGCGCAAATTTACAAAAAAAAAAGTTACATGTCCAACTTGAACAAGTTCTGACGAAAGCTCACCGACCCGAAACGTTAACTCTGTTCCTCTCTCCGCAGATGCTGCCTGACCTGCTGAGCGTTTTCCAGCTTTGGATGTCAGACTTCCAGCACCCGCAGTGTTTGGCTTTCGTTGATCAAACTGCCCTTCGTAAGTTCTGCGGCAATAAGCCCGTCGCCCCACCCGTTTCTAATATCACAAACAGTGATCAGAGTTTCTCCAAACTTGGTTGCATTTCCCTGAGATTGTTCTCAGCCACACCACGTGGCTAAGATTCCCCCAGACCACTTCCTTGGAGATTCTCAAACTGCCATCACAGATATTCTCTTGTGGGGGGAGTTCAGCCTCAGTAGTCACTTCCATAAGCGAACCCCTGCATGCCCTGCAATCTGAAAAGTACCTTTACTGCCTGATATCTAGCTAAGTGCCCCAGAGATCCTAATAAGACCTCGTTGTGTGCAGTGGGATACAGTGATCGCGTATCTGCCACAACACACATTCCTCCCATCCGTTGAAAAGTGAGCTGATCATCGCTCTAGTGCGATACGGCCAATTGTAAACCAACATACTGTTCATTTTTTTCTTTACATGAAATACATGGATGAGATGAACAGAACACAATCTCATTGGAAAGCTATCAATTCCCCATCACTCTTCAAAATAACAAATTACTCAAACTTTGCCCTTTCACATGGAACTATCTCACTTTACAAATCAGCATCGCTCCCCCTCCACCATTGCTACCACCACCTTGCATTTATATAGTGCCTTTAATGTAGAAAAAGTTCCAGGGTGCTTCATAGAGGCGCATGGAAAAAAAGCAGGACATCAGGCCAAGTAATAAGAAACCAAGAGGGGTGACCAGAACCTTGATCAAAGAGGTGGTTTTAAGGAGGGCAGTGGAGTTCTAGAGAGGGAATTCCAGAGCGTGGGTCGGAGCATAGCTGCCATTAGTGGGGCGACATGAGGAGAGACGTGCAAGAGGCCAGAATCAGAGGAATGGCGGGTTCGGGGAAGGGATGGGCGGGGGGGGGGGAGATTACAGAGCTACGGAGGGCGAGGCCATAGAGGGATTTTAAATTTTAGACATTGAAGAGCCAGGAACCAGGTGTGATAGGCAAGTGGGACTTGGGACAGGATAGGACATGTGCAGCAGAGTTTTGAATAAGCTGAAGTTTACTGAGGATTGGAGGCTGGCCAGGAGAGCATTGGAGTAATTGTGTGCGGAGGTGATAAAAGCATGAATGAATGAATGAATGTTACAGTGGCAGATGCGCTGAGGTAGAGGTGGAGGCAGGTGATGTTGTGGAGGTAGAACGAAGTGGAAAGGATATATATTCAGAAGCTCAACTCAAGGTTGAATAGGCTTCCAGGACAGCAAACAGTCTGGTTCAGCCTGGGACAGTGGCTGGGGAGAGGGAGGAGTTCGGTGGTTAGGACTGAAGACTATGGTGGCAGGAGCTGAAGATGATGGCTTTGGTTTTCCCAATGTTTAATTTGAGGAAATCACAGTTCATCCAAGACTGGATGTCGAACAAGTAGCCTGACAGCACAGAGGCATTGGGGGGGGGGGGGGGGGGGTGGAGAGAGATAGTTTCATCAGCATACACGTGGGAGCTGAACCTGTGTTTGCTGCTGAAGGGCACAATCACGATGGGCCGAATGGCCTCCTCCTGTGCTGTATCAGAAGAAGAGGAGGAGGGTGCAAAGGATGAATCCCTGGGGAACTCTCGAGGTGATTCTGCGAGGGTAGGAAGAGAAGCTACCGATAGAGATGCTCTGATTTTGACTGGTTTAGTAAGAGTGGAACCAGGCGAAGGTAGTGTCACTGAGCTGGACAGTGGAGGAGAGGCATTGAAGGAGGAAGGCATGGCCAAGCATGCTGAAAGCTGCAGAGGTAAAAGAACTATGATGTACCACCATTATAGTCACAGTGTCTTTCATAACTTTATTATGGTGCTGTGGGAGGGGAAGAAAGCTGGTTGCAAAGGTTCAAATAGAAGAAACGGCCGTGGATTCGGGAGGCGACAACACGGTTAAGGATTTGAGAGGTAAATGAGGTTGGAGACTCAAACTTGCTACTGGCTGCCCCTTCTGGATGGAGTGTGGAAGTGAGAGAGAGAGTGAGGCAGCAAACGTACATGAAAGAGAGTGGAGAGAGTGAGCAGAGAGACCCTTGACCGTCCCACAGCTCTGTGTTGAGGATTGGCTAACCGAGCTGTCAATCAAATTTACCAACTTGAAAAGAAACCTCCTCCCTCCTTTATGCTGAAACTATGGCAACCACATCCTCTGCTTAGCTAAGCCTCCTGCTGGGTTCTTTGAGTGAAAGCCATTCCAATATTAAAGGTGCAAATTTGGGCAGGAAGTGTTAGATGACTAAGAACATAAGAACATAAGAAATAGGAGCAGGAGTAGGCCAATCGGCCCCTCGAGCCTGCTCCGCCATTCAATAAGATCATGGCTGATCTGATCCTAACCGCCAATCTACTATCTATCACAGAACCATCTCCTGCATCTAACAGAATTGCACACACGAAATAGGAGCAGAATCAGGCTACACAGTCCCTGGGCCCGCTCCACTACCCACAGGGCCATGACCGATCCGAACCTAGACTCATGTCCAAATTCCTGCCCGCTCCCCGTAACCCTTAATGCCCTTTACTTCTAGGAAACTGTCTATTTCTGTTTTAAATTTAATTAATGTTGTAGCTTCTACAGCTTTTTGTGGCAGCATATTCCATGGACCTACCACCCTCTGAGTGAAGTAGTTCCTCCTCATCTCAGTTTTGAAAGAGCAGCCCCTTATTCTAAGACTATGTCCCCTAGTTCTCGTCTCACCCGTCATCGGGAACATCCTCCCCGCATCCACCCGATCCAACCCCTTCACAATCTTATATGTTTCAATAAGATCGCCTCTCATTCTTCTGAACTCCAATGAGTAGAGTCCCAATCTACCCAACCTCTCCTCATATGACCACCCCCTCATCCCCGGGATTAACCGAGTGAACCTTTTTTGCACTGCCTCGAGAGCAAGGATGTCTTTCCTTAAGTAAGGACACCAAAACTGTATGCAGTATTCCAGGTGCGGTCTCACCAATACCTTGTACAACTGAAGCAATACCTCCCTATTTTTATATTCTATCCCCCTAGCAATGAAAGCCAACATTCCATTTGCCTTCTTAATCACTTGCTGCACCTGCATACTAACCTTTTGACTACCACAATCTATTCTGGTTTGGAGAACACACAATTCTCAAACATAGGAACAAAGGAACATTAGAAACAGGAGTAGGCCAGACAGTCCCTTGAGCCACTCCACCATTCAATTAGATCATAGCTGGTCTGTATCTCAACTCCATTTACCTGCCTTAGCTCCATATCCCTTGATACCCTTACCTAACAAAAATCTATCTAGATCAGTCTTGAAAGCTCTAATTGTCCCAACATCCACAGCCTTTTTTTGGGGGGTGGGGGGGGGGGGGTGGGGAGAAGAGAATTCCAGATTTCTACTACCTTGTGTGAAAATGTGCTTCCTGATTTGACTCCTGAATGATTTAGCTCTAATTTCAAGATTATGTCCCTCGTTCTTGATTTCCCACCAGAGGAAATAGTTACTCCGTATCTACCCTGTCTAATCCTTTTAACATTTTAAACACCTCGATCAGATCACCTCTCAATCTTCTATACTCAAGGGAATACAAGCCAACTTTATGCAAACTGTCCTCATTGTTTAACCTGCTAAACCCTGGTATCATTCTGGTTAATCTGCGCCGCACCCAAGGTCACTATATCCTTCCTGAGGTGCGGTGCCCAAAACTGAATGCGGTACTCCAGGTGGGGTCTGACGAAGGCTCTGTACAACTGAAGCATCACTTCCTCCCCTTTGTAATCCAGCCCCCTTGAGGTAAAGGCCACCATTCCATTAGACTTTTTAATTGGTTTTGCTCCCATCTACTAGCTTTAAATGATTTGTACACTCGGACTCCCAAGTGTCTTTTCACCTCCACAGTTCCTCGTTTCTCACCATTTAGGAAATACTCTGATTTATCTCTTTTAGGTCCAAAGTGGATGAGCTCACACTTCCCCACATTAAACTCCATCAGCCTTAATTTTTGCCACTCACTTAATCTTCCTATATACCTTTGCCACTTCCTGCTCCCATCTGCAGTACTTACTGTCCCTCCTAACTTAGTGTCCTCTGCAAACTTGGATATACAACTCTCTATTCATTCATCCAAGTCATTAATATATATGGTGAAAAGTTGAGGCCCCAGAACAGATTCTTGGGGCTCATAGGAACAGGAGTAGGCCATTTAACCCCTCGAGACTGTTCCACGCCATTCATGGCTGATCTGTGACCAAACTCCATATACCCGCCTTTGCCCCCATATCCCTTAATACTTTTGGTTTAAACAAAAATCTATCGATCTCAGATTTAAAATTAACAATTGATCTCGTATCAATTGCCGTTTGCAGAAGAGTGTTCCAAACTTCTCCCACTTGGGGAACACCACTTGTCAGTTGGAACTCCAACTAATTTGTGATGAACCGTGTCCCAGATAACTCGTCCCTCTCTGGGAGTTAATCCTTTGTGAGCTGAATCTAACTTCACAAAATAAATTAATCCAAAATCCCTTCCGGGCAAAATAAGTAAAAAATCTTTTAGACCTTTCAGATTTTCACAAAGGGGCAGAAGTCCTTCATTCTGCAGAATCTGTCCTCTCCTCCTCAGACTTCCATTTGAAATGTGTCTCCCCAAATCACCTTTGCATCTCTACTCCTATTGGCACATCTGATGCATTTAAGGGGAAGCTAGATAAACACATGAGGGAGAAAGGAATAGGAGGTTATGCTGATAGGGTGAGATGAAGAAGGGGTGGGAGGGGGCTCATGTGGAGCATGAACAGCAGCATGGACCAGTTGGGCCGAAGGGCCCGTTTCTGTGCTGTACATTCTATGTAATCTTCACTTAAAACCTCCCTTTTTCCAATCAATTAGATTCAAAGACTCCGCATACTTGGCAACTGCTGCTTTCACTCTCTCGAAAGCTATATGGCGGTGGCAGGACCATTCTATCACAGCACCAGCCCATTGCTGCACTGATGTTGGGGCTGCTTTGAACACCCCATTGCATTACCTGTTACTGTGATGCCAAGGTGGGGTAAGGGGGGGGTGGATAATCAGAAGCAACAACACAGGCCAAGGAGTGGAGTGGCAGAGTGGACAATGGAAAGTCAAGGCCGACGGGTACTGGAATTTTTCAGACACACTTCAGTGGGTGGCTTTGAACTGGTTAAGTGAAGAAACACTGGACATTACCACTATGAGCTCTAGCCTGCAATGGTCCACTACTCCCATTGCTCCAAAGCACATGCAATCAGAATTTAACAGGAGCTCCCTCTGTTGACCAGTCTCCGTTATGAAATCTTATATATCTTCTATATTTCTCCTCTGGCTTCATAAAAATTCACAAGCAATTTAATCTGATATTAAGCATGTTGGATCTGTGTTAATTAACCTCTTACTTATAGAATATTTAACAGATAAACTGTAGATATTTTTAACAGCATGGAATTATTTTAAGGAGCATTTTTACTTCTAGTTTGGACGCAACACTTAAGATGAATGCTCATTGCGACGGCCAAATTGGATTTCAAAATTGCATTTGCAAATAACCTTTTCTGAAGGAAAAAAAAAGGACACGTTCAACCATTCTGCTTTATTAGGAAGTATGCTTTATATTTAAATTAGGGTTTTGAACAAAATGGTACCAAACGGTTAATCACACAGTGTCCCAGGGTGGAAGAAGATAGGCTCAATTGCCTCACTCTGTTTCTAATCTGCAAGGAGGAGAGAAAATCGGAGTTTTCTCCTCATTGAATAGCTGGCACACTTCCCTGGGATCTGGCTATAAAAAAGGCAACTGGTAGGGGTCTGCGAGAAGACTCTTTGCTTATCTGCAGGAGCGTGTGGTCCAGAATAACCTGTGAAGGGAATATGGGAGCAAAGCTCTGAAGGTGTGGAGCTTTCATTGGAGAGGAAATGCCCTCAACAAACAAAAGTTCAAATTAGGCTTTTCTTTTTTTTTTAAATTTGCTTATGGGATGTGGGCGTCGCTGGCAAGGCCAGCATTTATTGCCCATCCCTAGTTGCCCTTAAGGTGGTGGTGAGCTGCCTTCTTGAACCGCTGCAGTCCGTGTGGTGAAGGTGCTCCCACAGTGCTGTTAGGGAGGGAGTTCCAGGATTTTGACCCAGCGATGACGAAGGATCAACGATATACTTCTAAGTTAGGATGGTGTGTGTCTTGGAGGGGAACTTGGAGGTGGTGGTGGTCCCATGCACCTGCTGCCCTTGTCCTTCTAGGTGGAAGAGGTCGCAGGTTTGGGAGGTGCTGCCGAAGAAGCCTCGGCGAGTTGCTGCAGTACATCTTGTAGATGGTACACACTGCAGCCACGGTGCGCCGGTGGTGGAGGGAGTGAATGTTTAAGGTGGTGGATGGGGTGCCAATCAAACAGGTTGCTTTGCCCTGGATGGTGTCGAGCTTCTTGAGTGTTGTTGGAGCTGCACTCATCCAGGCAAGTGGAGAGTATTCCATCACACTCCTCACTTGTGCCTTGTAGATGGTGGAAAGGCACCATTCTATTGCTTGTCTTGATCAAGAGGCCAGCCACTTCACAAGGAGTTGATTTAAAAAAAAATTAAAGACAGATAGACAGTTGAGAATAAAATCATTGAATAATAAAGCACAGAAGGAGGCCATTCAGCCCATCGTGCCTGTGCTGGCTCTTTGAAAGAGCTGTCCAATTAGTCCCACTTCCCCCTGCTCTTTCCCCACAGCCCAGCAAATTTTTCCTTTTCAAGTATTTATCCAATTCCCTTTTGAAAGTTATTATTGAATCTGCTTCCACCACCCTTTCAGGCAGTGCATTCCAGATCATAACACCTCGCTGTATAAAAAAATCTCCTCATCTCCCCTCTGGTTCTTTTGCCAATTATCTTAAATCCGTGTCCTCTGGTTACTGACCCTCCTGCCAGTGGAAGCAGTTTCTCCTTATTTACTCTATCAAAACCCTTCATGATTTGGAACGCCTCTATTAAATCTCCACTTAACCTTCTCCACTCTACGGAAAACAACCCTACTTCTCTAGTCTCTCCACGTAACTGAAGTCCTGCATCCCTGGTACCATTCCAGTAAATCTCCTCTGCACCCATTCCAGGGCCTTGACATCCTTCCTAAAGTGTGGTAAAGTGCGATAAAGGCCTGACATTGGAGTATATTTCTTTAAATGTTCCTACGATGTATCGGATAGTATTGATTGTGCAGACTATTTGCTCTTTGATGCAACCTGCATTCATTCCAATTTGAGGAAGTTATCTGGACCATCCGCACAGAGTAAAATGCTATTCACTGTGCTCACTTTGCAGAGGAGCAGAAGATCGGAGTGAAGATAAAAATGTTTTTGACCATTGGAAGTTACATCTACGACAGGAATCAGCCATGGCTCAGTGGGTAGCACACTCCCCTCTGAGTCAGAAGGTTGTGGGTTCAAGTCCCACTCCAGGGACTTGAGCACAAAAATCTAGAGCAACACTCCAGTGCAGTACTGAGGGAGTGCTGCACTGTCGGAGGTGCCGTCTTTTGGATGAGACGTTAAACCGAGGCCCCGTCTGCTTGCTCAGGTGGACGTAAGAGGTCATGAAAGGTGCTATATAAATACAAGTCTGTCTTTCTTTCTATTTCACACCCAAGGCCATACTCAAAGTTGACTGGATAAGCAAAAAAAAGGGAAAGGAAAATATAATACAAACTGCTGGCTGTATAATTGACTATTGCAAGTCAAATATTTAGTATCACTATCCCCAGTGAGAAACTCACTATTTCACGCTGCCAACAAAAGTAATAGGATAAACAAATCAGTTTTATTTCTAAATAAACTTGTTCGTGCCTACAACTCACTTTAATGAACATGGGCCACGGTTTCCAAATTTAATACATTAATGTTAGTATTACTGCGGAAGCCATTTAAATAAAACAAATTGCACACAACTGCTGAGGCCCGCATCCAAGGGTTAAAAAGGTTCCTGCACTTTTACTGGTTGATTTAGATTAAATCAGCAGCCTGAGAGAGGAATGGATCAGTGATGGAAACGGAGGGAAGAGGCAGTGGCTTGCTGTCCTTACAGCAACAACTTGCATTTATATAGCACCTTTAACGTAGGAAAACGTCCCACGGTGCTTCACAGCAGCGTTATCAACACCGAGCCACATAAGGAGATATTAGGATAGGTGACCAAAAGCTTGGTCAAAGAGGTAGGTTTTAAAGAGCGTCTTAAAGGAGGAGAGAAAGGTAGAGAAGTTTAGGGAGGGAATTCGAGCTTGGGGCCCGGACAGCTCAAGGCACGGCCGCCAATGGTGGAGCGAAGGAAATCAGGGATGAGCAAGAGGCTGGACAGACAACAGATACAGAGAGGCACACACACACACACACACAAATTAAAAGAGATGCAGAGGGACACAGACACAGAGAGAGAGTGACAGATACAGTGATAAAGAGAGAGACAGCAAACACAAAGCCAGGCATGCAGACATAAAGAGACCCAAACAGCAGAGAAAGAGACAGACAGAGAGAGAGACACAGAGACATATGGCAGACAGAGTGGGAGAGATACAGAGGGAGTGATAGAGACAGAGAGTCAGAGAGAATGGGCAACACGGTGGCATAGTGGTTAGCACTGGTGCCTCACAGCGCCAGGGACCCGGGTTCGAATCTGACCTCGGGTGACTGTCTGTGTGGAGTTTGCACATTCTCCCAGTGTCTGCGTGGGTTTCCTCCGGGTGCTCCGGTTTCCTCCCACAGTCCAAAAATGTGCGGGTTAGGTTGATTTGGCTATGATAAATTGACCCTTAGTGTTAGGGGGGGATTAAATATGTGGGGTTATGGGGATAGGATGGGATGTTAGGGGGAATTAAATACGTGGGGTTACGGGGGTAGGGTGGGATATGTGTACTGTGGGGATTAAAGCAGGGACAGGGTACTGGATTTGGATGATCAGCCATGATCGTATTGAATGGTGGAGCAGGCTCGATGGGCCGAATGGCCTACTCCTGCTCCTAGATTCTATGTTTCTATGAGAGACAGAGAGACTGAGAGAGATACAGACAGAGAGAAATAGCATAAATAAAGACAGACACGGGAGCGGAGACAAATACACACAGAAAAGAAGAAAACTTATCGCCAAACACAAGGCTAGATATTGGTTTTGATTGTTTATGGCCACGAGTGGACTTGTCAATAAGTGGTGCTGCCCATGAACACGTACAAAACATGAAAAGAAACTAATTTTTCTCCAGAACTTCAAAATTTTGCAATCAAAGGTTCAATGTTCCCACCCTGAGGGGGGTGGGAATCACAGCTGGGCACAGTCCTGTCTTCCTCTAGTGCCCACATAAGTACTTCATAGCAGGGGTCACTTGGTAGTGACGACGAATTGGAAAGCTGGCCAATTATGCTCATTACCCCGGGGATGCTGAGACCAATTGCAATGCTGTTAATTGTTTCTGAAGTAACACCTCTTGCAATGGTACTGAAAATAAATGAGCACGCTTACCTCCAACAGAAGCGAGTGCTTCAGTCGCACATCATTGGTAGCTTTCTGCTGTTTCCCTTAATCAAAGAACACAGCCGTGCAAATAGAAACATGACAGTATATTAACTAGCCAGCACATAATGTAAAGTACACTCCAGGGTTCAAAGCAGCTCATTATTTATTGGGCCAGGACTGCCTCAATTACTTTAACTCTCCAGAACTTTTCAAACAAATACTTCTCGTGCTCTCGAACAGTCTCTTTGAGTATGCTAATCTGATTGGTTACTCCCCTTCTCTCGGCCCCACCATACCCTAGGAAATGCACTATCCCGCAGCCAACCTGTTCTCATGTCTCTCAGGAGCCGGCTATGAGGGAGTGCGCTGAATTAGTACGAGCAAATACCCCCTCCAACTCTCATCTCCAAACACTCCAGCTGAAAGTTCATTTTTCTTTAAAATCAAGGCACGTTACACATCTTCTAAAAGATTTAAAAGCTATGAAAAATTAATAAAACCTACAGTTGTATGGTTAGACCGCACCTGAGTATTGCATTCAGATCTGGGCCCCAATCCTCAGGATGAAATCTATTGAAGAGGGTGCAGCGCAGATTCACTATAATGATACTGGGGCTAAAAGGGTTAAATTATGAGGGCAGCTTGCATAGACTAGGCTTTGTATTCCCTTGAGTATAGAAGATTAAGGGGTGATCTAATTGAGGTGTTTAAGATGATTAAAGGAATGGATAGGGTAGACAGAGAGAAACTACTTCCTCTGGTGGGAGAGTCCAGAACCAGGGGGCATAACCTTGAAATTAGAGCTGGGCAGCTCAGGGTGATGTCAGGAAGCACTTCTTCACACAAAGGGTAGTGGAAATCTGGAACTCTCTCCCCCAAAAAGCTGTTGAGGCTGGAGGCGGGGTCAATTGAAAATTTCACAACTGAGAATGATAGATTTTTGTTTGGCCAGGGTATTAAGGGTTATGGATCCAAAGCGGTTAAATGGAATTAAGATACAGATCAGCCGTGATCTAATTGAATGGCGGAGCAGGCTCGAGGGGTTGAATGGCCTCCCCAGTTACTAAAACATGAGAGGCATGATTAAACAACATAAGCCACAGCAGCCTCAGTAATACCCGAAGCATTAGTTATAGATCTTACCAATCAATAGCCACCTCTCCCATTGTAATATATTAATACAATGCAGGCAATATGGGATATTGATGGACCACGATGCAGGAAATGTTTGAATTCTAACCATTGACAATAACAGGAACACATGGCACATTATTGGTTACAGGCTTTACCCGAAACAAACAGAGAACCATCTTAGTTGAAGGAATACGCAAATTGGCACTATTTGAAGAAAAGCAAGGGAGTTATCCCCGGGGTCCGAGCCAATATTTATTCCTCCACCAACATCACTATCTGGTCATTATCACACTGCTGTTTGTGGGATCTTGCTGTGCGCAAATTGGCTGCCGCGTTTCCCACATTACAAGAGTGACCACACTTCAAAAATGCCTCAATGGCTGTAAAGCGCTTTGGGAAACCTTGTACAAGATCGGTGGAAGATGATGCCCTGAAATGTGTTCTATAATTTCATTATGTCCTCATGCAAGGTTGCAATTTGGGTGGGAGTGCTTGAAATAAATGGGCTCAGCAGTAAAGTGCTTATATGGACTATGTTGCAGGGTGAAAAGTTTTCCCCCAAAAAACCAATGAAGTGTCCCGTTTTGAAACAAAAACACAGGTGTAGTTAGGTGAAACAGGACTTGGAACAAAAGGGGACCATGCTTAAAACAAAATTGTTGTTGTGGCAAGTATGATGAACGACAAAAAAAACCCTGAAAGGCTTCTTCGACAGCACCTCCCAAAGCTGCGAACTCTACCACATAGAAGGACAAGGGCAGCAGGCGCGTGGGAACACCACCACTTCCAAGTTCCCCTCCAAGTCACACACTATCCTGACTTGGAAATATATCACTGTTCCTTCATCGTCGCTGGGTCAAAATCCTGGAACTCCCTCCCTAACAGCACTGTGGGAGTACCTTCACCACACGGACTGCAGCGGTTCAAGAAGGCGGCTCACCACCACCTTCTCAAGGGCAATTAGGGATGGGCAATAAATGCTGGCCTTGCCCGCAACGCCTACATCCTGTGAACAAATTTTTAAAAATCCACAATTCAGGGGATGTGTCAATGGATGACGAACTGACACAAGTGCCGACCTCATAAATGTACAGCTATGCGGCATTTAAAAACAAATCTTCTCCCTATTTTTGCACTGAGTAGACCCAGCCTGTCCTCGCCCTGAATAAAAATAAGGAAAGCAAGCTCAGAATCTATAGCTGTAATGGTGGAGGAAAAATCCTGCTTTCTCCTAGCAGCAGATTCAGTCTGGCTCAGTCGGAGGTTTAGAAGCAGATTATGTTATTGGACTTTGCTTTAACAAGCGGTCTCTTCAGTAAACACGCTGACCTTGCTGCAAACAAGAGAGTGTGGTTCAGATCTCAAACCAAATGGAGAGATTGCAGAACATATTAATTCAGAGTTATGCTGTGGCTTGCAGGAATATTTTTAGCATGTTGTTTCAAGACTAAAACCTTTTTGTT